>PVJS01013293.1:22691-42418 GCA_004027185.1 Glis glis | reverse complement strand
TACCATATGACCCAGCAATACCACTTCTAGGCATCTACCCAAAAGAACTGAAACCAAACTACCACACTATTGCATGTGTATCTTTGTTTATAGCTGCACAATTCACAATTGCCAAACTTTGGAACCAGCCAAGGTGTCCATCAACAGATGAATGGATTACAAAACTATGGGATGTGTACACAATGGAATTTTACGCAGCCACAAAGAATAACAAAATTACATCATTTGCAGGGAAATGGAGAGAACTGGAGAACATTATGCTAAGTGAAATTAGTAAGTCACTGAGAGTGAAAAGTCAGATGTCCCTCCATAATATGTGGAAGCTAGATAGAATGGGACTTAGAAGGGACTCCCGACAAAGAAGAAAACTTTAGATGAACAAAGAAGGTGACCTAGCTGAAGGAATTGGGAGGGGGGTGGAGGGAAACACTATAGCGCACGAGATATATACACAGACTTATAAGACTCAATCAACATGCATAGCACGAAAGGGAGGGAAGGGGTAGAGAATGGGGTGGGATTTGAGGGAGGGCTAAATGAGCAATGTGTGCATGTATGATGCTGCTACCCTGATGTGTATCAAGATGTATAATTACAATGCACCAATAAAAAAAGAACTTTCCAAGCATCAAAAAAAGAATATTAATATACCTAAATATAATCAAACCAGTTTCATCTTTATGAAATTTGGATATCTTTGCTTTTTGTATGAAGAAATATAATTGATCATTTTCCTATAAAGCAGAGAATCCAACAGCTCCTGAACTCCTTTGCTTCAAAATATTTTATTTTGTATTACTGTAAATTATTTAAACTGTTGCATCTTTCTTCTTTTGGTGGAACTTTCTTTCACGCTTATTTTGTTAAAATTGTTTGATTTTTCACTTTTTCTTTATACTTGTCATCTTAAGTTTCTTTTCCAAGGCTTTTCTATATTGTCAGCATTTTTATTTATCTGTGTGTTGTTAACCACAAGTCATGTTGGACAGTTACCTCTTGTGGAGGGTAACTAGGCACAGTCTCAAAACTCATACAAAAAAAAATATGTTCCCTTGTGAGTATTTGATGCAAATGTAAAATTCTTTGTGCTTGCCTACAAAAATCTGTTTTGGTAATCAAAATGCTTTCCCTTTTAGTTCATAGAACCATAATAGTAAATTCCTTTTATTAGTTTGTTTCTTTTTATTTGCAAAGTTTCTCTTCAACCTGAATAGTGTTTCTTTATTGTGCTTTATTTTAAGACTTTCTTCTGCTTCCTAAATGTCAGAATATACCTGTAATACTAATACTAAAGGGAGCCCAGAACTGTTTTTTCTTCAGTTGTGATTGGCAGCTTCTAAGAGAACTAACTACCAATAGTTTCTGCTTCCTGAAATTCATGCCCTTGTGTAAATTCCCTCCTCTTTAGTGTGGGTTAAACATAGTGACTTACTTGCAGTGAACAGAAGGAGGCAGAGGTATTGGGTTGTCACAATATTAGGTTACAGAGATTGTGGCTTCTTTCTTGACACTGCCTCTCACCTTCTTCCTCTTCTTTCCCTTGATCTATAGAAGCCAACTGACAAGTTGTAAGTTACCCTATGGAGACACACAGGTGACTAGGGACAGAAGAGACCTCCAGCTATCAGCCTCCAGTAAGGAAACGAGGCCATTGGTTCAATAGCCCACGAGGAAAGGAAACCTGCCAACAGAGACAGGAGCTTGAATTGTTCCTTTCACGATTGAGGCTTCAGGTGAGATCAACTCTCAGCTGACACTTTAGCTGCAACTTCATGAATAAGCTCACAAGCCAGACTCCCACCTAAGCGCATCTGCATTCCTGACCCACAGGAAGAATGAGATTATAAATGTTTATTTTTGAGCCACATTTTAGAATTATATATTTGTATCTCATAGGTAACTAAACCACTTTGCTGCATATGTTTTCTGATATGTCTGTATAAGAGAAGTTTTTCAAGCATAGTTTTAATGATTATTTCACCTTTTTATTAATATTTAACAGAGAAGGTTTGAGCATTATAAGATGTTAGAATATGTTTAAGTTCAGAATATGCCATTTTGAGCAAAATATACAGATATAATCTTACAGTTTTCAGCCATGATTGTTGAAAATTGTCTAATTCCTAATGCAAGTAATCAGCCAACAAGACACAGGCCTCCCACATCTAATTACCTAAACGTGAAAGTGCACAAGTCAATTAAAAATCAGCATTCCCTCCTTATGAAGCAATCTTGAGAAAGATGAAGCCAAGTAAATGTGACCACTGTTTCTAACAGAAACTGGAGGAGGGAGAAGGAAGAAAGAACTCTAATTCAAAATCCTACCCATAGGCCCAGGCTGCGGGATTTGGCATTTTACCATCTTGATTATTCAAATCAACCATGACCTCTGAATCTTCCTGGTTTTGTCATAGAACCAATAGTGGTTAAAGCACATTCTGGCAGGAATTCATCACCACTCACTTCTACTCCCAGAGAACATGCTCTGACCACATGAGTGTCCCACAGGGTTCAGCCACAGGGCTCTGCTCTCAGTTTCCACCCTGTAGCTGTGTTTATGTCACCATATCCTGCCCCCAAGCACGTGTCACGGCAATTAACTGAGAAGAGAGATGGATGTCTGATCTACATTGGGCAAAACCAATTCCCTTTCTTGGGGATATGAAACTAGAAGAGAGTCATGGAGAGAACAAAGCCTATTGGAGCTAGGATGCCTAATGCTAAGGCTCAAGAGAAGATGCAACACCTTGTCCCTTGCCCTGTCATGGCAGGATGGTGGTTCAATGTTTTACTTCTGTGTGCTATTTTAGTAATCTAATAAGTTCAGCTTTCTTAAGTTAGAGATGGTTTCGGTTATTTAATAGTTATGACTACATCCAACTTAATTATTCACTATATCCCAATTGAATAGACATGCTTTAAGATCATAAATTAGTATATAATCTAGTCTTCACACACACATAAGTTAAACGATCAATGATCATGTGAACTGTTTTTATTGCTAAATCAGTTGTGGATTTTGATGTGCTTGGGTCTTGACACCAAATATAAAATTTATTTATTTGTTCTTGCAGTGCAATGGACATGGTATTGCACTACCCAGGGCATTGCACATGGTAGGCAAATGCTTTACCACTGAACTACACCCTAGCTCAGCAAATATAGAATTTAAGATGTGGAAATATATCCTGAGATGCCAGGATATATCAAGTGCATTCTAAAACCCAATGGAACCTGGTAACCTCTTAAGGCATAAAACACAGTTGGGACCATATCTTAATAGCTCCACAATGACTTCCTGTCTCAGTAGCTTTTGTGCAGCCTCTAGAATGTGTCTTGTATCATCAGGTTTTCTATTAAACTTGTGGCCTCTGCATTGGAGAAGTCCTCTTATTATTTTAACTAATTTAGGGCCTTCAAGGAAGCAAGATAATATTTTAGTCTAATGTTATAACAGGTATGTTATAAATTAGTAATTGAGAAAATTACTTACATCCTCCTTAGAAAAAGAGACAGTCTGATACAGTGATTAAAAGTGTGAGATTTTGAGTTATTTCAAACTGTAAGTTTCCAGGATTTTGGTTGTTCCTCCATTTTAGACTGGTTCAATTCACTAGTGCAGATTTCCACATCAGTGCTGTGCTCCAAGGCTCACAGAAGTTTTTCTTGATGGATGAACTTTTATTTATGTCTGTTTGGTTAACTTTCTCTGTGGTGGAGCAGCTGTTTCCTCTTGGATATGAAACTAGGTTGAGTTAAATTAAAATGACACAGCCATTTCGTTCTCCTTCCAGTCCTGCTATTATGTGAGGGGGATAACAACTCCAGACACTTATTCAACAAATATTTATTTAGCCTTTGCTACATGCCAGAGGCTGGGGGTAAGGTTGTTAAGAAAAACTTCATGGATCCTGATCGCACAGAGCTCGTGGTCTAGAGAATCCAAAATGGTGACCTCCATTTCTGAAGGCCATTCAAATTGCAAAAGGTCCTACCTCCAAAGAAAGGATTTTTAGGGGTCGTCCTTACTTTCTTCCCCACAAGCAATCCCGCTTTTGATTATGGGAGATATATGTCAAAGCTGAGCACTTCGTATTTTGGTCAACTAGTTTGGTATTGACAAACACATTTTTAGATCTGTAAGTAAGGTATTTTGGTATTTTACTTACTTCCTTATAAGAAGTAGATTCCTTTATTATTTTCTGTTGTGCTCGTTACTTTCTTTAGTGTGCTTTGAAAACATGAAGTCATACCATCTTTCCTAGAAGTCTCATTTCATTCAAGTTTGCACATGTAAAAAGTGAATAACAAACTGATTTCGTCTAATCTTTGCCATCTATTGTGGTTACTATTTAAACTTCTGTTAAAAAATTATTCATATGAATGTAGATACAGTTTTTAAGTCTTATGAGTAAGTTTAATTTTTTAATAATAGTTTTCTTAAGTAGAAACTTCCTTATGACTTTTTATCTCTTAAATGAATAATAAACATATTTATAAAATATTAGATAATAATAAATATCAAATTTGAAAAATTTCATTGTTAACCTTATCATACAAAATGACTATTGACATTTTGATGTTTGTCATACACACAGGGGGCATACACATTCTCACTACTTTATTTTAAATAATTAAAATTATTACAAAGCTACTTTATAATCTACTTTTATCATAGAACTTTGTATCATGGACATATTTAGATTTCAAAAAGACACATCTCTCCAGCATCATGTTAATAGCTACATCATAACCCATTTTATACAATAATTTATTTTCTCATTTCATCTTATAACTTACTTTTCCTCCAATTTTTTTGACCTTAGGAATTCTCATTCAGGCATTCCTGAGATTCTTGGAAGATTTGACCTGCTATAAATTTTTGTCTATCTTTTTAAATAATTCACAGGGACTCTTCTAGCCTATGAGTATTTTATTGAACATGCATAAAATTAAAAATAATTACAGACCAGCATTATGAAGTAACATTGATTTTATACTTTTCTTTCCCTTGTCTCTGAGTAGCAAACATTGGTAATTTCAATTCTGAACTTCTCTCTGGTAACTTTCCACTAGTTTCAAACTGCTCCCCTTCCAAATTTAGTAATGTTTATTCCAGAATGGGTGGGTTAAGTATGAACAGTTTCATAAGAGTCACCAACCTTCAACATCAGAATAAAGGGTAAGACAAACATACCACCCATCAAGAAACCAGGCCATCACCAAGGTGATTCTAGTCTATCTCTTTCTCACACAATGTAAGATTTGGCATTCTTGGCTATCATTTCCCAGGCTGCAGCCAAGAGAAAGAAAGAAGAGCGATATCCTTCTTCACTCCCACACACACTTGAGCAAGTGCACACAAAGGCCAAAGTATTGACAATTTATCATCAAGCCACATCTGGTCCTTGTCCCCAACTCCTTGGTACTTTCATGTGGTCTTCTTAGTTTAGAAAGACAGGGGAGAAAAACAGAAGAGGTCCCCTAAACTCTCCTTGATGAAGTGGGCAGTAATAATAGCTAGCATTTATTTAACTTTCACATAGTTCCAGGAATTGTTCTAAGTCTTTTATGTGGGTTAACTAATTTAATCATTGGACCCGCGCCTTGAGGAAGTTACCATTATTTTTTTCAGTTTATTGATGAAGAAATTGAGGCACCGAGAAATTTATCAGCTAAAGTCAAAAAGTTAGTGAATGACAGAATAAATTCAAACTCAAGTAATCTGATATAAAATCCTGCCTTTTTTGCTAATTGACTAGGTCTTTGTCTACATTATCAAGTCAATTAGGTTGAATAAATGCTAGGCATCCCAGGCATCTGAACTTATGACAAGTTTTGTCTACTTACCTCGAATCAGGATGATCAGAATCAGACAAAAAAAAAAAAAAGGAAATTGATTGTCAGCCCCCATAGACATTGATCCAGCACTGTATTCTTGAAGTATGCTGTCAAGGTTACCACATACTGGGGCCAGGTGTCCTTCTACACCTTGATTATTCTTGTCTTTGAGTCCAGAATTTCACTTCCACACTTCCTGGGGTGAAGCTTTCTCTTTCTTTGGAGCTGGGGGTCCTGTGTTGGGACCACTTCTCCAATTTTCCCTTGAATGCTCATAACACTCTCTCCCCTTCAGCCACAAGAAGCTCCATCTTTATTCCTTCATCTTGGTTCCTAAGATTAATCGTTCCCTCTCTCAAGTCCACCAGTAGCCTTTCATCTCTTGATTAGATATTTGATTTACTAATAGGTTGTTACAATAATTATGCTCATAACAAATAATCTCAAGTTCCCAGGGTCTCATAGTGGTGTGTGTGTGTGTGTGTGTGTGTGTGTGTGTGTGTGTGTGTAAAATCATGAGTTGGTGGGTGAGCTGAACCCTGTCTCAGTTTAGCTGGGCTTGGCTATAAGCTATAACCTGATTTCTTTTTTTCATATATTCATTTATTGGTGCATTGTAATTATACATTTTGATACACATGAGGGTAGCAGCATCATACATGTATACATTGCTCATTTAGCCCTCCCTCAAATCCCACCGTATTCCCTCCCCCTTCCCTCCCTTTCATGCTCCACATAGTGATTGAGTCTTATAAGTTTGTGTATATACATCATTTGCTGTAGTGTGTTTCCCTCCACCCCCCTCCCAAATCCCTCAGTTAGGTCACCTTCTTTGTTCATCTAAAGTTTTCTTCTTCTTTGTTGGGAGTCCCTTCTAAGTCCAATTCTATCTAGCTTCCACATATTAGGGGGGGACATCTGACTTTTCACTCTTAGTGACTTACTAATTTCACTTAGCATAATGTTCTCCAGTTGTATTGGTCAGGGTTCACTAGATTAACAGAATTCACAGAATGAGTATATGAAAAAGGGATTTATTAGATCAGCTCACAATGTAGTCCTGAGTTTCGACTGCACGTGAAGAATCAGAGGAATCAGTAGCTGGTCCGGCGGTCTAAGAGCTGGAGCCTTAGGATTGAAGCAACCACCAATTCAGTCCAGTCCAAGATGTGAAGATAAGGAAGCTCTTCGGAGAAGCGATGGTGAAGTTTCAGTTCGAAGGCTGGAGGCCGACGATCTCAGACGAGAGCAGAAGATCAAGAAGGTCTTCAAGGAAACGGCAGAGTGGGAGAGTGACGATCTCAGAGGAGAGCAGATGTGTTTTCTTCAGGAAGAGTCACAGCTCCCTCTACGCGGCTTTCTCCTTCTTTTATCTAAGTCCTGCACCTATCAGAACCCTGCTACCCACATTTAGGGCAGGACTTCAGGTTCAATCTGCTGTTACACAACCAGTCACATGATCTTAGGTGGGTCAAGTTGACAAACCAGACCAACTATCACAAGTCCACCCCCTGTCAACTTGACTCCTAACCCTGTCTTTTTAAATCATATTAATCTTCAAATAAATAGAATAACAATATCAAAATATTGCCTAACATGATAAAGCTATCCCACATACAACCAGAAATGCACCAGTCACTTCCCCTGAATAGAAGGCAGGGATTTTTGAGTGATACTTATTCCAAATATTTAATATTGATATAAAGTCCATCAGTGTTATATTACATGATAGAGAAATAAGGGAGAAAATAAGAGAGAGATATCTGCTTAACACATATAAATATATATATACACAAACATATTTATAACAATTACAATCCTCGTTTCTGTAACTGGTCCCATGGCCGTAGTTGGTACTTACAACTACCTTCTTCTACTACCCATTCTGTATTTCCCCTACCTTCAGCCAATACTTCGGCAGGTCTTGGTTCTTTACCCAGAGGGGTGACCCGCACCTTCATTCCTGGAGGGTCTGAGACATTTGCCATCCTGCCCGGAGTAGGTTGTTGCAGTTTTTCATTGATTTTAATAACAGGACATGGCAATACTAGGAGATGCCCTAAGGGATCTCCTGCTTTCCAGGTATACTTTTCCTTACTCCCATTGTGGAGTAATAGTCCAAATTCCCCTTGGTAATCAGGATCAATAACCTCAGCCAGCACCATAACTCCATCCTTAGCCTGTTGATTTAAAGGCATGAGGAGCCCAAAGTGGCCAGGGGGAAGGGAACGTCCTCTGGATGTGTCCACTGTGGAGGAGAGGATCCCAAACAGCAAATCCACTCCAGCATTCCAAGCTCTCTCAGCCTTTGAATCCCCTCATCCACAGAAAACCAAGGGAGGTCAGGCATTTCTAAATCATTTACAGTAAGCCATCTTTTGGTCCATACCTCAGCCAACCAACCAAATAAACTATTAGTACCCTTTTTAACATTACGAGCTGCTGCATTAAATTTAGAATCTCTGTACAACGGGCCCATATCAACAAATTCAGCCTGATCTAATCGTATATTATTCCCACCATTATCCCACACCCTTAAAATCCATTCCCATACATATTCCCCAGACCTCTGTTTGTATGAATTAGAAAACTCAATAAGTTCTTTTTGGGTATAGTGTTCTTCCTCATGGGTCACAACCTGCACCTCACCTCTAGGGGCCCACTTAGACTTGCTCCTAGTTATAGGTCTAGAGGAAAAAGTGGGTGGGGTGGGTAGGTCCTGAAGAGTATCAGCATTACCTTGCTCTGTTGCCCTAGGCAATGCTGGAGTATTTCTCCCAGGGGAAGGTGGAGAAGCCAATTCTGTAGAGGGTGGGGAGTTCTCATCTACTGGCAGGACAAACCCCTCAGAATGCTCAGATTCAATGTCCCCAGCCTCTTCAGAGTCCTCCCAAATATCCCCGTTCCATTTTTCAGGATCCCATGGTTTTCCTATCAGAGCCCTCACCTTAACTGCAGACACCTGTCTAGGCCGAGAATGAACCTTACGTTGCAAATCAGCCAATCTCAGGATGAGGGCCTGTGTTTGGTCTTCATCAATCTCCGTTCTCCCACTACAAGAGACAAGACTCTCCCTCAATGCGCACCGGCTAACCGTTAGGTCTGATATATGGTCCTGGAGCTTATCATTTTCCCACGCTAATTTCTCAAGTGATGCCAGGAGTAACCAGCCAACATCAGTATATTCCTTAGTATTTTTAAAATGGTCAAAAATATGAAATAGAATCACCAAACTCTTGCTCCTCATGGGAGGAGAGTTAGGGTAGTCGAAAGGGTCCACCCTTCGTATAGCTTTAAACAGTTCACACCACAGAGAATCAGTACCTCCCCTACTAATTGAAGGACAGCCTTCACTCACTTTAGGCTTAATCAAATTGGAGAGCCAGCTCCGGAAGCCAGAAAACCAACCAAAAGAACACATTCTTGTAATTCTGTTACTCTGTACCCCACTCCTGGTACCAATATCTGTATTGGTCAGGGTTCACTAGATTAACAGAATTCACAGAATGAGTATGTGAAAAAGGGATTTATTAGATCAGCTCACAATGTAGTCCTGAGTTTCGACTGCACGTGAAGAATCAGAGGAATCAGTAGCTGGTCCGGCGGTCTAAGAGCTGGAGCCTTAGGATTGAAGCAACCACCAATTCAGTCCAGTCCAAGATGTGAAGATAAGGAAGCTCTTTGGAGAAGCGATGGTGAAGTTTCAGTTCGAAGGCTGGAGGCCGATAATCTCAGACGAGCAGATCAAGAAGCTCTTCAAGGAAACGGCAGAGTGGGAGACTGACGATCTCAGAGGAGAGCAGATGTGTTTTCTTCAGGAAGAGTCGCGGCTCCCTCTATGCGGCTTTCTCCTTTTATCCAAGTCCTGCACCTATCAGAACCATGCTACCCACATTTAGGGCAGGACTTCAGGTTCAATCTGCTGTTACACAACCAAAGTCACATGATCTTAGGTGGGTTAAGTTGACAAACCAGACCAACTATCACACCAGTTCTCTCCATTTCCCTGCAAATGATGTAATTTTGTTCTTCTTTGGGGCCATGTAAAATTCCATTGTGTACATATCCCATAGTTTTGTGATCCATTCATCTGTTGATGGACACCTTAGCTGGTTCCAAAGTTTGGCAATTGTGAATTGTGTAGCTATAAACATAGATACACATGCATTAGTGTGGTAGTTTGGTTTCAGTTCTTTTGGGTAGATGCCTAGAAGTGGTATTTCTGGGCCATACGGTAGGTTCATTCCCATTCTTCTGAGGATCCTCCACACTGTTTTCCACAGCGGTTGCACTAATTTGCAATCCCACCAACAGTGTAGTAGAGTTCCTACTTCTCCACATCCTCACCAGCATTTGTTGTTGTTTGTGTTTTTAATGATTGCCATTCTAATTGGCATTAGGTGAAATCTCAGTGTAGTTTTGATTTGCATCTCTCTGATTGCTAATGAAGTTGAACATTTTTTCATACATTTATGGGCCATTTGTATTTCTTCTGTGAAGTGTCTGTTTAGTTCACTTGCCCATTTTTTGATTGGGTTATTTGTTTTTTTTGTGGTGATTTTTTTAAGTTCTCTGTATATTCTAGATATGAGTCCTCTATCAGAGGGGTAGCTGGCAAAAATCTTCTCCCATTCTGTCGGCTCTCTGTTGAGGTTCTTGATTGTTTCCTTTGCTGCACAAAAGCTCTTTAGTTTAACGCAATCCCACGTATTGATCCTCATTTTATTTTCCTGTGCCTTTGGGATCTTGTTGAGGAAGTCTTTGCCTGAGCCTATGTGTTGAAGTGTTGGGCCTATGCCCTCTTCGAGTAGCTGCAAGGTCTCTGGTCTGATTTCTAGGTCTTTGATCCATCTTGAATTGACTCTTGTATAAGGTGAGAAAGTGGGGTTTATTTCTATTTTTCTGCATTTGGTTAGCCAGTTTTGCCAGCACCATTTGTTGAAGAGGCTATCCTTTTTCCAGTAGGTGTTTTTAGCCCCTTTGTCAAAAATCAATTGGCTGTAGTTGTGTGGGTTTGTTTTGGAGTCTTCTATTCTGCTCCATAGGTCTATGTGTCTGCTTTTCTGCCAATACCATGCTGTTTTTATTAATATGGCTTTGTAGTATAGTTTGAAGTCAGGTATTGTGATGCCTCCTGCATGGTTCTTGTTAATGAGAACTACTTTGGCTATTCTGGGTTTTTTGTTGTTCCAAATGAATTTAAGGACAGATTTTTCTACGTCAGCGAAGAAAGACTTTGGTAATTTAATGGGTATTGAATTGAATCTGTAGAGCACTTTTGGAAGAATGGCCATTTTGATGATATTTATTCTGCCTATCCAAGAACATAGGAGGTCTTTCCATCTTCTAAGATCCTCTTCAATTTCTTTTTCCAATGTTTTATAGTTTTCCTTGTAGAGGTCTTTTACCTCCTTGGTTAGGTTTATTCCCAAGTATTTTATTGTTTTGGGGGATATCGTGAGTGGAAATGTCTTCTGGATTTCTTTTTCAGTGGATTTATGGTTGGCATACAGAAAAGCTTCTGATTTTTTAAGAATGATTTTGTATCCCGACACTTTGCTGAAGTTGTTGATCAGTTCTATGAGCCTTTTAGTTGAGTTTGTTGGATCTTCTAAGTATAATATCATGTCATCTGCAAATAGAGATAGTTTCAGTTCCTCTTTTTCTATTTGTACTCCTTTTATTTCCTTCTCTTGCCTTATTGCTCTGGCTAGGGTCTCAAGTATTATAGTGAAAAGGAGTGGTGACAGTGGACATCCTTGTCTTGTTCCTGTTTTTAAAGGGAACTCTTGAAGTTTTTCCCCATTCAGTATGATGTTGGCTGTGGGCCTATTATATATTGCCTTTATGATGTTGAGGTATGTTCCTTCTATTCCAATTCTCTGCAGTGTTCTTATCATGAATGGGTGTTGGATTTTGTCAAATGCTTTTTCAGCATCAATTGAAATGATCGTGTGATTTTTGTCTTTAGTTCTGTTTATGTGGTGGATTACATGGATGGTTTTTTGTATGTTGAACCAGCCTTGCATCCCTGGGATGAACCTGACTTGGTCATGATGTATGATTTTCCTGATGTGGTTTTGAATGCACGTTGCTAGTGTTTTGTTTAGAAGTTTTGTGTCTAAGTTCATCAACGATATAGGTCTGTAGTTTTCTTTTCTTGAGCTGTCTTTGTTTGGTTTTCATATTAGTGTGATGTTGGCTTCATAGAATGTGTTTGGGAGAGTCCCGTTTCTTTCTAGTTCATGGAATAGATTGAGGAGTATTGGGATTAGTTCTTCTGTAAAGGTTTTATAAAATTCACTTGGGAAACCATCTGGACCTGGGCTTTTCTTTGATGGTAGGCTCTTTATTGCTGCTTCAGTCTCCTTAATTGCTATTGGTCGATTTAATTTTTCAATGTCTTCTTGATTCAACTTAGGAAGGTTGTACGCATCTAGAAATTTGTCAATTTCTTCTAGGTTTTCCATTTTGTTGGAGTATAGTTTTTCAAGGTAGTTTCTGATTATCCTCTGGATTTCCATACTGTCGGTGGTAATATCACCTTTTTTTATCTCATATTTTAGTAATTTGGGTTGATTCTTTCTTTCTTTTGGTTAGGTTGGCTAGTGGTTTATCTATCTTGTTTATTTTTTTCAAGGAACCAGCTTTTGGATTTGTTGATTTTTTGTATTGTTTTTTTTTATTCTCTACTTTGTTGATTTCTGCTCTGATTTTAATAATTTCCTGTCTTCTACTAGTTTTGGGGTTAGACTGTTCTTGTTTTTCAAGGGCTTTGAGGTGTGTTGTTAGGTTATTTATTTGGTGATTTTCTGTTCTTCTTATGTGGGCACTCAGTGCTATGAATTTTCCTCTTAATACTGCCTTCAGGGTATCCCAGAGATTTTGATATGTTGTATCTCTGTTTTCATTTATTTCTAGGAATTTCTTAATTTCTCCCCTTATTTCTTCTTTTATCCATTCCTCATTCAGCAGTATAGTATTCAGTCTCCATGTGTTTATGAGGTTTCTCTGGGTCTTCTTATAGTTAATTTCTAGTTTCATTCCATTATTGTCTGAAAAGATGCAGGGGATTATGTCACATTTTTTTAACTTGCTAGTACTCACTTTGTGTAGAATATGGTCTATTTTAGAGAAAGTTCCATGAGCAGCTGAAAAAAATATGAATTCAGCTGTAGTTCGGTGGAATATTCTGTATGTCTCCATTAGGTACATTTGGTTTATGGTGTTCCTTAGTTCTGAGGCATCTTTACTGACCTTTTGTCTTGAAGATCGATCTTTTGTGAGAGGTGTGTTGAAGTCTCCCAATATTATTGTATTGGGATCTATATGTGATTTAATGTCGCAATGAGTTTCTTTTATGAAAGTGGTTGCACCTATGTTTGGGGCATAAATGTTGGCTCTTGTTATATCCTCTTGCTGGATTGTTCCTTTTACCAGTAAGAAATGACCTTCTTTGTCTCTTCCAATAAGTTTAGGTTTGAAGTCTAATTTGTCTGATATCATAATTGCTACTCCTGCTTGTTTTCGAGTTCCATTAGCTTGGGTTACCTTGCTCCATCCCTTCACCTTTAGTTTGTGCGTATCTTTACTTGTAAGGTATGTTTCTTGCAGGCAGCATATAGATGGATTGTGATTTTTAATCCATTTTGCCACTTTATGTCTTTTGAGTGGGGAGTTGAGGCCATTTATATTCAGCATGATTATTGAGAGAGGGGTTTTCATTCTTAACATTTTGAGTTTTAATTTCTGTTTAAGGTACTGTTTGTTCTTTGCCTAGTTCTTTGTTTGTTGGAAATTACTGTTTCTCTGGTTCTGGTGTTTCCTTATTATTTCCTCTTTCTAATTAATTTCTTTGAGTATTTTCTCTAGTGCTGGTTTGGAAGACATAAAGTCTTTCAGCTTCTGTTTGTCATGGAAGGTTTTTATTTCTCCATCAAATTTGATTGATATCTTTGCGGGGTAGACAAATCTTGGCTGGAGGTTGTTTTCTTTCAGAGTTTGGAATATGTCGCTCCAGGCCTTCATGGCTTTCATGACTTGGTTTGGAAGGTCAGGAGTGATTCTTATTGGTTTGCCTCTGAATGTTACTTGCTCTTTTGCTCTCGCTGCCTTTAAGATTATCCTTGGGCCGGGCGTGGTGGCTCATGCTTGTAATCCCAGTACTTGGGAGGCTGAGACCGGAGGATCCAGGTTCGCGGCCAGCCTCAGCTAATTAGTGAGGCTTCTGCAACTTCGTGAGACCCAGTTTCAAAATAAAGGATAAAAAATAGGGCCGGGGGTGTTGCTCAGAGGTAGAATGCCCCTGGGTTCAATCCCCGGTACCACAAAAAAAAAAAAATTATCTTTTTTTTTTGGCCTCTACATTAGTCAGTTTGATTATTATGTGGTATGGTGAACCTCTTCTCTGATCCTGTCTATTGGGGGTTCTACATGTTTTCTGTACCTGTGTATCGACCTCTCTTTCTATGTTTGGAAAATATTCTAGTATTACTTCTTTGAATAGATTATTGATTCCTTTAGTTTCAGCTTCTAATCCCTCTTCTATGCCTATTATTCTTATGTTTGCTCTTTTAAGACTGGCTGAGATCTCTTCAATGTCCAATTAATGCTTTCGAATTGTTTTTTTAATTTATATACTATGTGTTCATTTTTGGAGAGGTCATCTTCTAAGAGTGAGATTCTGTTTTCCATGTGGTCTAGTCTATTGTTGATGGTCTGTATTGATGCCTTCATTTCAATTATTGCATCCTTCACAACCTTGAGAGCTTCTTTTGGATTCCTACTTATTTGATCCATCATTTCTATCAGGCTCTCTCTGAATTCTTTTCGGAAATCCTTTATCATTTCCTCTATTGAAGGTCTGAATTGTCCTTCTGGCAATTTTTGCACTTCTGAGTTGGTGGGTTCTGTTGTTGTGGGATTGAGGGGGCTCATTACTTCTGTGTTATTCTTCCTTTTCATGATTTCAGGTTTCTTATGTTTATACCTTTGTTGCTTTTGGTAGTTCTCTCTCTCCCGCTCTGTAGGTATCCTATGTATGATCCTTCTCCCTTTATGGTTTCTTATCCTGGAGGTAGATAGTTGCTACTAGATGAGCTTTAAAGGTGAACATCCTTTCCTGAATGGTTATTCTCACTTCCTCGGTATAATGTCCATTTGCAGGCCCAATTCTTGGTCTCCTTCAGTGATTGGGACCCTTGCCTGGTGCCTCTCACTACCTGTGCTAGCCACCAGTGCTGTTATTGCCCTTCTCACTGCAAGTGTGGGTCTCCATGGTCTCTACTTGGGCTGTCCCTATCTACACCTATGGCAGGTGTCACCAGCAGGGGCCCTGGGCTTGTGTCTCTCTTTGCCTATAGAAGCAGTGGGTATCACCTTGCCCCAATTCTGTGCAAATATGGAATTCCCCGTTTTCCACAGAGAGGGCTGGTTTGGTCCAGTTTTCCCCAGGTACCACAGCTGTATGTCCTGTGGTGCTCCCCAGGGACTACTAGGGTGCTGCGACCCACGGGCTGCAAGTCTGTCCCACTCAAATGTCATCGCCAGGGACTGTCTGCTTATCCATGCGTCTACCATGTCCTACAGCAGACCCCACTCCCACATCCGCTGGGACAATCCGCACTGTTCCAGACCCTGCGAGTCCCTGTGGCCACGCTGGGTGGTCTCCTCCTGGGGCGGCTCATTGACTTACGGTCTCCTTGAGTGCTGAGTATGGATCGAACTGCTGCTCGCTCCCGTCGCTGATGCTCTGCAGTGCTGGTTTTATTTATTTATTTTTTTGCGGTACCAGGGATTGAACCCAGGGGCGTACTACCTCTGAGCTACACCCCCGGCCCTATTTTTTATCCTTTATTTTGAAACTTGGTCTCACGAAGTTTCAGAGGGCCTCACTAAGTAGCTGAGGCTGGCCGCGAACCTGGATCCTCTGGTCTCTGCCTCCCAAGTACTGGGATTACAAACGTGCGCCACCACGCCCAGCTGCAGTGCTGGTTTTAGAAGAGCTCCCTGGCTTTCTTGTTGGTGGGCTGCAGAAGCCGCACTGCTGGTTGCTGTTGGCACGGTCTGACCAAGATGGCGCCGCTGCCGCTTCTGCTGATGCAGCAGTTCGGGTCTGTATCACGAGTGGAGCGAATCGCTGCTCGCCTACACTGCTGCTATTCTGCAGCTGCTGGATGCACAGCAGGTCGCTGGCATCTCCACTGGACTTGTGCAGGAGCCACAATGCTGGTTGCCGCCGGCAAAGTCCTGCCAAGATGGCACCGCTGCAGCTGCTATCGCCACCGCCATTTGTTCTCTTGAGTGTGGAGCGAGCCGCTGCTTGCTTTCGTGTCTGCTGACCTGCAGTTGAACTTCGCCTGATTTCTTATATATGCCACATGTCATGTTTTTTGGATGATGGACTTTGAAGAGCATTCTCTTCTTATGACAATGGCAGAAATGTGAGTGTATAAACCTGTGGTGGTTAATTTTAATTTCAACTAGACTGGACTAAGAAATTCCCAAATAGCAAATAAAGTATTATTTCTGGGTACACCTGTAAAAGTGTTTCAGAATCAGTTGACTGAATAAAGAAGATCTGCCTTCATCTATGTGGGCAGGTTTCCAATCTGCCAAGAACCCTAATAGAACAAAAATGCAGAGAAAGGCATATTTGTTCTCTCTCTTCTTGAGCTGGGACATTTAACTTTTCTTGCCCTTGGAAACTGGAACCTTGTTATTGGGCCTTTAGACCCTGAAACTTACACCATCACCTTCCCTGCCACTCCCCTCCTGTTTATCAGAACTTTGGCTTTGGTCTGGGAGTTACACCATTTTCTTGGCCCTCCAACTTGCAGACAGCATATGGTGCAAATTCTGAGCCTCCATCATTGTATGAGCTGACTCCCATAATAAATTTCCTCTTGTATATCTACATATATCCTATTAGCTCTGGTTCTCTACAGAACCCTGACTAATTCAAAGCCAAACCATGAAAACCTATTTATATCCATGCCACTATGAAAGAAAGTTGCTTGACTGAAGTTGAATATCAATGAAATAAGAAAACATATTCTGCTTGTTCTAGTGTGAACACTCCAACATTACATGGCAAAGGTTAAGAATGAATGTTTCTATCACAGGGGCAGAGTAAAAAATTGGGGAAAATAGCCCAATTTACTACTAGAGGAAATGGAATTAAAATGTTCTAAAGTTCTAGAATTATCAGGGAAGTATAAAATTAAAATTTTGTGCAAGGTAAGTCCAAGACACATTTTGGAATCTTTAGTATAACCAAGAAAAGTATAGTAAAATCATGCACGTGTCTTTAAAGGTCAAAACATGGCCTCTAAAGTTCTATGAATCTTGGAGGTACATGGATGTATATATCCATATGTGTGTATGTGTGTGTGTGTATATATATATATATATATATATACATATATATATGTACATATTTATGTGTGTATATGTGTATGTGTGTGTATAAAGTTTGAGATGAGACTGAGCTTACAATCAGGAGAAAAAAGCTCTGGAAACTTCAAGGACAGACTCAGTTAAGTCAAATTTTTATGTTATGTATATTATGTCTCTCCACTTCAGGTCTCCTCCAGGTTTGAGCATAATTACTTGAAATCTTGTTGACAGAATATACTCTCATTTTTTTAAAGGTGCTAATCCTTTTCTAAAGAAAACCGAATATAACTTTTCATGAGCCAGGGATCCATGTGCATAGACAAACTTGACCATGAATATTTTTTGCCTTGGTATCTCAAGTGATTCTTTTTGTGCTATTTAGTACAAGGTCACACATAGCCAACAATAAGATAAGCCTATGCATATTAATGAGAATATTTGTGCTCTGCTGCATTTCTCTTGGCATTCTCTCAAGGGGCAAAGGAATAAAATAACTGCCTGTGTGTTCCGCTATTCATTACAGATTCTCCATCTGTATTTAATATTCATTGGAGCCAGGTCAGCAAGAGGTCAAAGACCAGCATACATCATATTATCTAACACTCAGGATACTGCTCAAGGACCAAGAGTAATAAACCAAAGTTTTGATATCTTCAATCGAAATAAAAATAGAAATGTGATTTTATTTAAAGAGTATCCGAAAACAAAACACTCTTTAAGGATATCACTGCAATTGCAAATATCAAGAATAGTTTAAACAAAGAATAAAATCAACCATTAGCTGCTTGTATCTTTAATTAAGCTGTATATTAAGGTGACCTTCACCTTTCTGTACTGTCTACAATAGCACAAGATGATCTAGTAGAATACTTTGCTACCTGTTAATGATATTTTAATGACCACTAGAGTTTATTTATTCTGTATGGTTTCTTCCAGCCAAGAACACACCTCAGTTATTATTCATGGATAGATCTTTAACCAAATCAAACACATTTCTGAGTCCCATATATGTCAAGAAGTATATTTTTAGCTGGGCGTAGTGGCGCACGCTTGTAATCCCAGTACTTGGGAGGCTGAGACCGGAGGATCTGGGTTCGTGGTCAGCCTCAGCTACTTAGTGAGGCCCTCTGCAACTTAGTGAGACCCTGTTTCAAAAATAAAGAATAAAAAAGTAGGGCTGGGGGTGTAGCTCAGAGGTAGAATGCCCCTGGGTTCAATCCCTAGTACCGCAAAAAAAATATACTATTAACTTGCACCAAAATTTTTCTTTTAGTTCCCCGCATTCAACTGGTCTCTCCAATTTTTATTCACCTCAACCTCACCTTTCCTAGAGCCCAGCAGGTAACAATGCTTCCTCTTATTAGAGATAAACTCCAACTTCCTCACTCCATCTGTAGGCTTAACACTTTCGTTCTCAGGGCAAGAAGGACCGTTCTCTGTGCACTGCATGGAGCACTGAAAAATCAACTATTTAAAAATGTCCTCTTTCACTTCAATATCTCTGAAGTTACCTGGACTTAAAGTTTTCAAAGTACATCTCTTTTTTTTTTCTTGCTCCTAAAACTATTGTGTCTCCTGAATTGTCTAAGTCAGTGATGTAACTCAAGCTTCAAGTTGAAAATCTTTTTTGGACTTCATAACTCTCATTCTTTGCTACTTGTCATCCCACCCTCCATACAAATAATCCAGGGAACTCTGTACATTCTAAGAAATGCTTTTCAATTTTGTCCTCACCTACTCATTTCTACTGCCATTGTTTTCTTTCAGATTGCTTATTGTTGCTCATCTGAATTTCAGTAACTTGTTTCCTAACTGGATTTTCTCCTATCAGTGCCTCTTTTCACTCTAAGTCCCTTGCCACATGGCTGTGTAAGTTCCCTTGGCAGAAAGGGGAAAAGAAGAAAGTAAAGGAGGGAAGGGAAGAAGGGAGAGAGGGAGACCAGGAGAAAGTGAGAGAGAGAGAGCAACAGTGAGAGAGTGAGAGAGTAAATTTTGTTATTATGCTCTTCCTCTGCTTAGAATTATTTTGGCTCCCTACATACAGGAAAAAGTCCACTTTTTTTGGCTTGTCCCAAAATTGCCTTTCAAAAATTTGTAGCTAGTTTCCCATTCTGGTGTCATTATACCATTCCAGAATATGTACCCTACTGCTCTTCTCAAGAAAATTCTTAGTGTTTCCTGTCCAAGGCTGGCTTGTTGACAGATTTATGGCTTCTGATATGTTCCATGTGCCAACCCCACCTGGACTCTTTTACCGAACATATCCTACTCAGCTTTCCTACGCAGCTCAAATGTCACCCCAGGGAAGTCTTCTCTAATGTTTTCAGGGAGAATTTCGAAACCCTCTATGTTCCTACATGACACACCTTATAGTACACATAATTTTCAACTAAAAATTATGTTTCAGCCAGGCGTGGTGGCGCACGCTTGTAATCCCAGTACTTTGGGAGGCGGAGACCGGAGGATCCGGGTTCGCGGCCAGCCTCAGC
>PVJS01013293.1:0-22591 GCA_004027185.1 Glis glis | reverse complement strand
ACCGCAAAAAAAAAAAATTATGTTTCAGCCAGGCACAATGGCACACACCTGTAATTCCAGGACTTGGGAGGCTGAGACAGGAGGATCACAGGATCTAGGCCAGCCTCAGGAACTTAGCGAGACCCTGTTTCAAAATAAAAATTTAAAAGGGCTGGGGTGTAGCCCAGAGATAGAATGACCCTGGGTTCATTCCTTAGTACCAAAAAGAAAAAAAAAAAAAAAGAAAACTGTGTTTCAATGATTAATTGTTTTGATAGTATCCTGTTTATATTTTTACTTCTTGTCTATTAAATCCGTTCATTATACTCTTTAATTCCCCTTAGACTGTGAGCTTCTTTAGACAGGGTCTATATATGTCCTCTTCGTTTCCTTATCCCCAGAAACTATCATACGTTTAGCACATAGTAAATATTCATATATTTTTGTGAAATAAAAGAATCTACTCCATCCTTTCCATTCTTTTCTAGAGAGAGAAGGGTCATTTTTTCCTACCATCTATGTCTGTCACATAAGATGCATTCATACATACTTATTCAACTAATAATTTCCAATGGTTGCATTTTAGATCCATTTATTTGCGCTGGTTTTCAGAGAAAGAACGATGACTAAGCCAGAAGCTAAGAACATGAAAAACTTTCTCATGGATGAGATTTACTCTACATTATTTACACATCTGAATTTTTCTGAGTCTCCTCCCAAGGGCACTCTCTTGATTTTAGAGTCATTGAGATATCATGAATTCACTCAGTGAGATCCTGATTAGATTAGTATCATATGCCTTGTTCCAGTTTTTGAGTCATTTTGGGCACAGTACATTTCATGTGTGCTTAATTTTGAAAGTAATGCATGACAAAACAATTGTTATTCCTGGAAGAGGTCAAACCATCAGTGAAAAAGGAGAACAGAACAGCCCTTACTCACAAATACCGTTCCTTTTGATCAATTGTTCTGGCTCCCGGAGGCTTCCTCTCAAGTCTGACCTGTGGTTGGCTGGGCCTGGCAAAGTAACAATGGGCTGATGTACGTATAGCATCAGATGGAACCATCTCATAGGAAAACAGAACGCCTGCTGCAGAGCTTGTGTGACTGTGAGAAATACTTCCTTTTTATTTTTTTTCATAGCATGGGGATTTTTTTTTCTTTTTGTGTGGCTTGATTTCTCTAAATGAAAACAAAAACTATTCTATATACCTTGTATTTTTGCATGCTAATTATTTCTAACAACCAGGACATATTTATTAAATACTTATCATGTGCCTACTGGCATAGAGGATGCAAAGCAATGTCAAACCAAGTCTCTGACCTCCTCCAGAATCTGACAGTTCTGTGGAGACACAATTTCTTGCCATGAAATTTTTCTTCCCTCCCTCACTCCCTCCTTCACTCCTTTTATTTAATTTTCTTACTTCCTTCTTTCCTTCCTTCTGTCCCTCCTTTCTCTCCCCCTCGTCCTTCCCTTCCTCTTCCTCCTCTTCCCTTCCTTCTGCTTCTTTTCCTCATTCTTTTCTAATTAGACAATTCTATTTCTGCATTAGTATATATTTATCTTTAGGACATTTAAGTATATTTATTTTAGCTCCTTCAATCATCATATAGCAATTTTTTGAGTTCCACAGAAAGAAATGAATCATCTGGGGAAACTGATTTCCTTCCCATGGTTCTAGAAGCGAATTTGAATGACCAGACCTAATACAGACTGGCTTTCTACATTTATGGTTAAATATGGCTTAGTATTAGGAGATAAGGGCTAGGCAAATATAAAGAAGCAAGAATATATGCCTCTTTTGCATGGAATGTCTCCATTTGCAATTCAATTTTAGAAATAAAAAATAGTTTTAAAACAGTTTATGTCTCCTAACAGAGAGTGTCAGCAATTTTTTTGCATTAGGGTGGATTGACCTAATCAGAGCTACTTCTTCTAATTCACCAGTCTTAACTGTGCTATCTTCACACAATTATAGAGTGAGCAGTTGAGAGATATGGCACAACTTTATTACTAAGTGATATACCTAGTAATAAGGATATACTTTAAAAACTATAGAGGACTCATTTCTTTTCTCAGACCAATATCCCTTTCCATCCCGGCATCCTGCAATTGTTTCTTGAGAGAAGAGGGAAGAGTTGTAGCTCTCATGCTCAGAATGCCCAGGGGAGCGTGAGGCAGATGTGAACCTCAGCTGTTAGATGTGTCATAGCTGAAAATGTTGCAAGTCATAAGCGAAAGCTTAAACTTTGAAAACAAAGCAGGAAAGTAATTTTGGAGTGTAGGGTAGTGCCATGAGGCTAACTTGATGGATGCCTAGTAAAAGAGAACAAAAGCAAATGGAGGAGTCCTGAAAGATGGAATAGAAAGCCTTTGAGAACAAATTAATTATTTTAATTAAAACAAGACTTGTCATTTGTGTTGAAGATGACTTTTGACTACTGCTTCTATTTCTGTAATGATTGTTGAACTGCTAATACTTCCTATTTTGCTTGGATCAATTTTTATTGTATTTTTCCAAACTTTTTTTCTCTCGATTTCAACATGTAAGCACCATGTTGAAGATGGTCAGAGTATGGTAGATAAGAAATCTCTGCCATTTCCTGACAGGAAAGCTGCAGAGAAGATTCGTAGGGTTCTGTGGTAAGGTCATGCATTCTACACCACAGAAAGCACAGCCTACTGCGCACTGGAAAAGTAGCTCTTGGCACGCCACTGAACTCTAGTCAAAACCATGCTGGGCCATGGGATATTAAGTCAAGATGCAACTCCTTATGATCTGATCTGCTGAGTCATAGGTTGGGTAAGCACAATGGCAATCCATTAAACTATGGAAATGTTCCATTTAGGGTTGGGCCTGAGCAAACTGGTATAGCCTAGATCCATATTGCCTAGATCACAGCAACGTGTCTCCTTTACTTTTGTGGATGTCCCATACTCAAATAAAGGAGTAGGAAATATTTTGGGCCTTCAGCTTTTCCTAGATTTCATGTCAATAAGTTTAAATTTTTAGTTAAATTTTTAGTTTTAAATTTTAAATTTTATTTATTTATTTATTTATTTATTTATTTATTTATTTATTGGCAGTACCGGGGATTGAATCCAGGGGCATTCTACCTCCGAGCTACACCCTCAGCCCTATTTTTTTTTTTAATTCTTAATTTTGAAACAGGGTCTCACTAAGTTGCGGAGGGCCTCACTAAGTAGCTGAGGCTGGCCGCGAACCCAGATCCTCTGGTCTCAGCCTCCCAAGTACTGGGATTACAAGTGTGCGCCACCACGCCCAGCTTTAGTGTTTATTTTAATACATAATTAAACATAAAATCAAGGATATATCCTACTACACCTATATTTATAAGGTTTAAAAAAATAGTACTGGTTGGCAGATATATCCGATGCCTTTTTGACCTGTATGAAGATAAAGATTTTTTTCTTTTGACTTATTGTTAAGTAAATAACACTAACAAATTTCTTAAAATTAAATATTTTTAATTCCTGAAGGAGAAGAAAAAAAGAGCATCATGATCAATTTTTTTTCATATCAAGTTCATACAACCCTCACAAAAAAATATGAAGTAGATTTAACAAGTACTTTTCCACTTTTACAAAGAATTATGAATGACATACTCAAGAATACGTATTTACAAAATAGAGAAGTAAATATTAATATATCATGGCACAATGTCTGCTAGCCCCTTGAAGAAGAGTAAATGTCTAATGCACTGATTAGAATGTCCTGGTAGCTTGCGTCTTCTCTTACACCCCCCTTCATGTCTTAGGAACATTTTCATATAGGTAAAGTTGATATTAAATCACTAACCTAAGCTCTCTACTTCCCACTGGTCTGGTGGAGAAAGAAATGCCATTAAAATCCTCAGTGGTCACAGATGATTGACATGAAATATGGACCAATGCCTTTTAATTGTTTATAGAACCTGCCATCTTCTACTTGCAGAAGAGTGATTGAGGGGTCAAGCAAGAGAACAGACCTTTTTATTTTTAAAAAAATTTGAACAGGTTTTTGCTAGTTGCTAGGGTCTCACTAAGTTGTTGAGGTTGGTCTCGTACCTGCGATCCTCTTGTCTCAGTCTCCCAAGCACTGGCATGATAGATGTGCTCCACCATGCCCAGGCCATGATGCTCTCTATGTTAGTTGAAACAAGAATATTTGGAATACATGAACAATAATATTTAGAATAATTAAAACAATAAATATAGCATTAAGATGTTTACAAAAATCTAGAATATTTCATGATCAGAAGAGACAATGAAAAACAAAAAGAAAAAAATGAAAAATCAGAAAAAGAATAAGATATGCTATCTATCTCTCCACAGAAAAGATTGAGGCCAAAGTGAGTGAGGAAGGGATTATATATATATATATATATACATATATATATACATATATATATATATACATAACATATGTTTACTCATACACCTGTACTCCTTAGCTAAATAAATTTTTAATGCTCAGTTATTGAGTAATTTTGCCTTATAGTTTGCCAAGAAATTTTTTGATATCTGCATAACTAGGTGATAAGAAGAATACAAATTTAGAGGCAGAGAAATCACTTTAAAAGTAACTGAAATATTTGAATGAGAAAGCAATACATGCATAAAGGTTCGTATCAGTTTTACCTTTGTTATAAATCATAGCTTCTGTCCATTACTGATTGGTTTTGTTCCATTTAAATACTTTATATTGAAATCACTTTGACATTGACATTGTTACCTCTATTTTTAAAAATTTTATCAAAGGTCTTTACTTCTTCATTTGTAGTATTTTGAGATTGTTTTTGCTAAATCTCATCAAAAGAACCTAGTTGGATTTTGTTCTAAATTTCAGTACAAGAGCTCTTCCTCTTCCAATCCCATGCATTTGGGAGCTGTGGGTTATGGTACAGAAATGACCAAATCCAAGAATCACACCACACCCAACCAGTCCTAAAAATGGCACAGAAATGGTATTAATAAATCCTGTTCATAGAGATATAAATCTCCTAGGGGTTGGACCCCAAGTTCCTGTATTTTTCCAAGAAGTGCAGAAATAGGTGACCAAAGATGACATAGGACAACGCCAAAGCTGTGAGTACCAATGCTGGGTCTGTCATGGCCCTTATACAGCCCAAGGAAGGCAAGTCCAAGACCCCAGAGATTAGCAGCTGCAAGTTCAGTTGACTTGCCTACATCACTCAGCCTGCTGAACCTGCATTGTTGAGGGTCTCAGGCTTTATTTGCCAAAGGCAAGACCAAGTCTCAAGCCAAGGCTCAGGCCCAAGGTGCAGTTCCAGTCTCAGTTCTGGTTCAGGCTCAGGGTCCCAAAGGCCCCTAGGCCCCCAGGAATCTACAGAGTAAAAAGGCCTTTGTCTGACAATGTTAGGACAAAATTCCTGTGACCCCTGGGTATTTTGCATGAGACTAGTGTACTCTAGTGCTGCTTGTACCAATGTGCTGAGACAGGAAAAGCAAAAATCAATGCAAGGTAATTTGCATATCTTCAGGAATTTTAATTCATTTGCATTTATTTGATGACTGTGAGGCTTCATACTATTTTCATCTCCTTTTATTTCTTAAAAATTTATGCTATGTCCTTTCTTCCTGTTATTGCTATATAACCTAAAATTTTCCATGCTCAATATTTTCATCTTTATCATCATTTTAGAAGACATTCTGTATTTTATTTTTCTAGCAATTATAATTTCTTAAAGGGTACTCAATTTTATTTATCTGACTATCTAGATCAATTATTGGACAGTTAAAAACTATTTTTTGGTACTGGGGATTGAACCCAGGGGCATTCTACCTCCAAGCTATACCCCTGGCCCTTTATTTTTTTATTTTGAAACAGGTTGTCCCTTAGTTGCTGTCTCAGTGAACATTTTCACTGCTATAATACAAAAAGACTGACTTCACAACATAGAGCCATGAAGATTTATTTGCTCAGAGTTTTCTTGGAGATTTTGGGTTCAGTCCATGTGAGGCTCGGTCTATGGATCTCAGCACATGATCGTGGGAAGCAGAGAGAGGGAGAGTGAGGGCTCTGCTCACATATCATGGAAGCAGTAAGCAGAGAGAGGGAAAGAGCAAGGACTCTGCTCTCACACCATGGAGGACAGAAGCAAGAGAGCAAGCAAGCAAGGGGATTCAAAGACAAAAGCACAGTCCCTAAGGCCACACCCCCAGAGACTCACTTTCTCCAGTTACACCTCACCTGCCTAGGTTACTTCCCAGTAAATACATTAGATTGGATTTATCCACTGATGAGAGTATAACCCTTATGACTTAATTATATCAACCCTGAACATTAATGCATGAGCTCTTCAGGGGACATTCTATAACCATAACAGTTGCTGAGGGTCTCCCTAAATTGCTGAGGCTGGCCTTGAATCTGTGATCTTTCTGTCTCAGCCTCTCAAGTACTGGGATTACAGGTATGTGCCACCATGCCCAGATTTACCTGTAGGTCTTTCTCATGCTACTGACTTGTCAGAGAAATCATGTTTCACATTCTGGGCTGTTTGAATATTTCTCTGTGGTATTGCCCAGCTTTTCTTTGAGATCTCCACATTTCCAGAAAATTTAGATTTGAGGCTTGATTTGATTTAGATTCATGATTTTTTTTTAAGTGAAACTATTTCAAGGATTATTCTGTGTTGATCACATCACCTGTACTCTCATCAAAAAGTACCGACTTTCTGACTTTGAGTGACACTGAGGTTGTTCACTCAGATCAGAGAGTAAAAGCTTGAGCTCTTCACTTTAAATTTCTCCACCAAATTGTTATTTCTTTGTTTTCTTTCTCAAACTACCCACTGATGGCCCTCTCCTGAGTCATTTGCTTCCTAACAGACTGCAAAATGGTATTTTTCTAATTATAGCATTTGCCTTCTTGTATTAACTGGAATTTTCCTATCAAAGAACATGTCTCTTACCAAATAGGGCTATACTTTCTTCATCATTCAGTTCACATGGAAAGGGAAAATAAAAGGGCTAACATTTTCTTCTAATTATCAATTTATAGAGAAATGAGTCTGTGCTCCAGCAACATTCAGTGGTAGGACAATTTAAATTCTCTTCATGGAAAATGAAGATGAAGATGTGGGGACATTTGCTTCTTTGTTTTTCTTTTTATTCTTAACAATTAAGTTGTAAAGGTTTTTAGAGATGATCTTAAACTTCCTGAACTCAAGTTTATAAATCTCTTTGGAACATTGTTTTCATGTTTATTTGTGTTCCATAGATTTCAATGTACACTGTTCATCACACTTCAATAAAGCTGGGGAAAAACTAAAATAAACAAAAAGGAACTTCGGCATGCATAATGCATGATGAACAATTCCACATCCATCATGACTTCCAAAGACTTCCACATTTTATGGACCAAAACAAGAATTGTGTTGACAATAATGATACATTAGTACATCAAAAGGGGGGAGCAAACTGGGCATGGTGGAGCATCCTGTAATCCCAGTACTTGGGAGGCTGAAACAGGAGGATCACAGGTTCAAGGACAGCCTCAGCAATGTAGTGAGATTCTCAGAAACCTAGTGAGATCCTATTTCCAAACAAAAAATAAAAAAGGCCTGGGGGTGTAGCTTGGAGGGAGACTGCCCCCTGGGTTCAATCCCCATTCCCACAAAAAAGGGGGAGAAGTTAAAATTTTAAGAATTCATCATTAAAAAAATTTTATGTAAAAATTTTAAACTGTAGAAAAGTTAAAATTAAAGTATTTGGATATAAAATGAATAATTTCAAGCAATGATTTCCACTTTGCTGATCTTTGAATTTGTTGTGTTTTGACACAATGATATTTAGATTGTGTGTTCTGTGTCCCTGTACCTTGATTGGATATATAAACACACATTAGCTACTGTATAATTTTATCTTTGCTGGTCATAAAATGTTTTATTTAACTTTTTTCATTTATATAAAGGATTTATATAAATGAAAGGATTTTCATACATTTATCTACCAGTGTCCTTTTTTTCTCCCATTTACTTTCTTCCTTTAAAAAGGGATTTTTAAAAAAGTGAATTTTGCCATTATGAACTATTTTAAGAATAATGATAATGCAAATGTCCATGTGCATCCAGGTGACCAATATGAATATTAAGAAATGGACACAATTAACATTAGGGAAGTTCTGGTATATTTCTCCTAGTCATACTTTCCCCTTTCCTTGCTAGAGGGAACCACCAGAATAAATTTTGTTACTTTCTTATTTTGCTTTTCAAATTTGTTATATATATTTGTAATCTCAAAAAATGCACTATTTGAATTGACCAATTTAAAACTTTATATTAAAATTATACTGCACATATTCCTCCATACTTTTTTATTGGTGCATTTTAATCATACATCTTGGTGAGTTCAGGGTGGTAGAAGTATACATGCCCACATCAGTCAATTAGCCCTCCCCCAATTCCCACCCCCATTCTCTCCCCCTTCCCTCTTTCTCGAGTTCAGCATAGTAGTTGACTTTGATAAGTTTGTGTATGTACATACAGTGCATTAGGGTGTTTCCCTCTTCCCCCCTCCCATCTCCCTCAGGTCACCTTCTTTACTCATCTAAGGTTTTCTCCATTTTGTCTGGACTCCCTCCTATGCCCTATTCTCCCTAGCTTCCACATATGAGGGAGAGCATCTGATTTTTCACTTTTTGTGACTGACTAATCTCACTTAGCATAGTGTTCCCTAATTCCATCTATTTCCCTGCAAATGACATAATTTTGTTCTTCTTTATGGCTGAGTAAAATTCCATTGTGTACCTATCCCAGTTTTGTAATCCATTCATCTGTTGATGGACATCTTGGCTGGTTCCATAGTTTGGCAATTGTGAATAGTGCAGCTATAAACATAGATACTCATGCATTAGTCTGGTAGTTTGGTTTCCATTCTTTTGGGTAGATACCCAGGAGTGGTATTGCTGGGTCATATGGTAGGTTCATTCCCAATCTTCTTTGGATACTCCACACTGTTTTCCAAAGTGGTTGCA
Organism: Glis glis; assembly: GCA_004027185.1. Classification (NCBI taxonomy): domain Eukaryota; kingdom Metazoa; phylum Chordata; class Mammalia; order Rodentia; family Gliridae; genus Glis; species Glis glis. Next base: position 13,610 of record PVJS01013293.1, on the reverse strand, counting down.
CTAATTTGCAATCCCACCGACAGTGTATTAGAGTTCCTACTTCTCCACATCCTTGCCAGCATTTGTTGTTGTTTGTGTTTTTAATGATTGCAATTCTAATTGGGGTTAGGTGAAATTTCAGTGTAGTTTTGATTTGCATCTCTATGATTGATAATGATGTTGATCATTTTTTCATACATTTACTGGCCATTTGTATTTCTTCTTTTGTGAAGTGTCTATTTAGTTCACTTGCCCATTTTTTGATTGGGTTGTTTGTTTTTTTAGTGGTGAGTTTCTTGAGTTCTCTATATATTCTAGATATTAGTCTTCTATCAGAGGAGTAGCTGACAAAAATCTTCTCCCATTCTGTTGGCTCTCTGTTGAGGTATAATTTCCTTTGCTGCACAGAAGCTCTTCAGTTTAATGCAATCCTGCGTATTGATCCTTATTTTAACTTCTTGTGCCTTTGGGGTCTTGTTGAGGAAGTTTTTGCCTGTGCCTATGTGTTGAAGAGTTGGATCGATCTTCAAGACAAAGTTCAGTAAAGATGCCTCAGACCTAAGGAACACCATAAACCAAATGGATCTACTAAACACATACAGAATGTTCCACCAGACTACAGCTGAATTCACATTTTTTTCAGCTGCTCATGGAACCTTCTCCAAAATAGACCATATCCTAGGCCACAAAGTGAATACTAGCAAATTTAAAAAATGTGATATAATCCCCTGCATCTTTTCAGACCATAATGGATTGAAACTAAAAATCAACTATAAGAAGATCCAGAGAAACCTCATAAACACGTGGAGACTGAACACCACACTGCTGAATGAGGAATGGATCCTCCATACTTTTATCTTGCTCAATTTGATGGATTCTGAAAGTTATCCATGTGATAACAAAGACATCCCAGTTTAAAAAAAATGGACAAGGACTTGAACAGCTGTTTCTCCAAAGAAGATATACAAATGGTCAGTAGACATCTTAAAAGATGCTCAATATCACTTATCATTAGGTAAATGAAAATTAAAGCCACAACAAATTATCACCTCATAATCATCTGATGGCTATTATATAAAAAGCACAGGAAATAACAAGTGTTGGCAAGAAGGTGCAGAAATTGGAACTCTTGTGCACTGTTGGTGGGAATGCAAGATGCTACAGCTATACGGAAAACAGTGTGCCAGTTCCTCAAAAAATTAAAACTACAACTAACATATAATCCAGCAATTCTCCTTCTGGGTATATACCCAAAAGAATTGGAAGCAAGCTCTTGAAGAGATATTTGTACACACTGTTCAGAGCAACATTATTTGAAAAGAAAAAAGTATACCAGCAACACATTTTGTTAACCATTTATCCATAATTTCAGTACTTGGGAGGCTGACATAGGAGGATCGCAGGTTCGAGGACAGCCTCAGCAAGTAGTAAGACTATTATCAACCTAGTGAGACCCTGTTTCAAAATAAAAATAAAATAGAGTTGGGGGTGTAGCTCAGTGGTAGAATGGCCCTGAATTCAATCCCCAGTAACACACACACACACACACACACACACACACACACACACAAATATGGTATATACATACATACATACATACACACATACATACATACAATGGAATATTATTCAGCCTTAAAAAGGAAGGGAATTCTGAAGCATTTTATCTCTATGAAGCTTAGGAATGTTACACTGAGTGAAAAAAGTCAGTCACCGAAAGACAAATACTTTATGATTTCATGTATGTGAGGTACCTAGTTAAAATCATATAGACAGAAAGTAGAAAGGTGGTTGCTGGGGACTGGTGAGAAGAGGGAATGGGGAATTGTTATTTAATGGGCACAGAGTTTGGTTTTACAAGAGGCAAAGCGCTCTGGTGATTTGTTGTGCAACAGTATGAGTATTTTGTTCACACTAGTGAACTAGACACTTAAAAATACTTAAAATGGTGAATTTTATAAGTTTTAAAAAGTCATGCATGTGAAGGTATGTGCAACACTTTAACTACATTTAGAAAGATATAATTATTTATCCTTGAGAATATTTTGGCACTTCAAGATCTTGCTATTACTTTGTTTTACTCCCTCATGGAGTCTTCTGTTAAAATAAACTACTAATTTTAAAATAACCACATTTATAAACATTTTCTTTTATTATTAGCATTTTAAAAATCTCATTTAATAAATATTTTCCTATTTTGAAGTCATGAAATATTTTCCTTATTATTGAAGTTTATAAAATCTTGCTATCCTACTTAAGTCTTTAATCTACCTAAAATTGATTTTGTGGAGAGTACTTATTTGCTTTTTCCCCTCATATAGGTAGCTAGATGTCTCTGTGGCATTTACTGAATATTCTCACCTTTCCAACTGATCTGTATTTTTAGCCCTGTCATGGAGGCCCATGTCCACATTTCTGAGTCTCTTACTGAAGTTTTAATTCTGTCCTATCAAATTTCTATCTCTCTATCCCTGCCATCTTAATTTTTATCATTTTAATGTCAAAAATTGCATTTTCTAATGTGTATTTTGGTATACAAAAATTTAGTTGTGGTTGCATATTGGTATTATATATGACACTATGACTAAACTCTCCTTTTAATTTGGCATTTTTCTGCAGATTTTTTGGAGCCTTATATTTAGAGAATCCAATTTGTTAATATGACAAATTTTCCTTCCTTTATAAGGCTTATATTATTTTCAAATTGTTTCCCCATCTAATAGTGCAGGCTAGAAACTTCAATAGAACGTTGAATAGATGATATCACCTTTGTCTTGGTCTGGAGTTTTAAGCTCAGGCCTTTACATTTCATTGTTATGTATAAAATTTGCTGTAGGCTTTTTTTTTAACATATAATTTTAGCTGGGTGTGGTGGTGCATGACTGTAATCCCAGTACTTGGAAGGCTGAGACAGGAGGATTGCAGGTTCAAGGCCAGCACACCATTAACTTAGCAAGACTTTATTTAGAAACAAAAAAATAAAAATAAAATGGGCTGGGGGTGTGACTCAGTGGTAGAGCATCCCGGGGTGCAATCCCCACTACCCCCCCCACACAATTTAATTAAATATTAAACTTTTGTTGGATTACGACTTTCCTCTACTAGTTTGCTAAGAGTTATTCTCATACATATATGTTAAAGGAGATTGCTATGGTGAATTACGTTAACCTGGTCATTATACATTTTCTTTTCTATACATTTCTTGATTTGTATATGCGTTTTCTTGGTCATTCATTAATTACATTGATCTGCAATGGTCTTTTTTGTACTGTCCTTATGTGGTTATGCCACCACAGTTCTGATAGCCATTTGAAATGAGTTGTGGTATTTTCTTTTTCTCTAATCTCTGGAAGGATTTCCATAAAACTGGAATTAATGGTTCCATTGCTTTCTTTGGAAAGAATTTCAGGAAAAGGAATTCATTTTCTTTCATATTTATAACTGTTCTTCCTAACCATATTTGTCATGGTCTTGAGGTTTATTTTGATCGTTATTAGTATAGACTCCTTTTAGTTAGGATTTACTGTACATTATTCATGCTACATTCTTTCAAATTTCTTTCAAACTTAAGTTCCCTTTGCATGCATATTTTTGCTTATTTGTACTATTTTTGTTTTACTTTTGAATTAATATTACCAGAATTTACATATTTTATAGGTTTTCTCAGTCTTTTCGTGGAATCTTATGTTGAAATAAATGCTTACCCATGTTTTTGGTTCTTTGCTTTTTGCAGATATGAGGAAGTTACTACCCACACACTGGAAGTTAAGCATGGTCATGTGACTTGCATTGGCCAATGAAACGTGAGGATGTAAGACTTGTGTCACCCACAAGTATGCAGATCTCCGTGTTCCCTTCCCCTGCTGTGGCAAGTGCTGAATCTTGTGACGAGATGAGCTAGTAGGGCCTCTGTTAGCTGAGACCCCAAGTGACTTCAATGAGTAGAGCCTCTCTTTTGACTTCTGTTGATATGAAATACGAATTAGAACTAAACTTTTCTGCTTTTAGCCACCGATGTCTTAGCTAAGAAACCAGTGTTCACATCAGTGTAACTAGCCTATCCTGACTCTTAAGACAGCATAATATCATTATATAATTCATAATGGTCATGGGTTTCTATTATATTATTTTACATACTTTTCTGTAAGTCTGAACTGTTTCATAGTAATTAAAATTAAACTCAATTAAAATAATGTTAAATAATATTGCTTTTTCATAGTTATATATAAGTTCTATTTTAAGGCATATAGTATTAAAGGTTTGGGCTGAACAACTTGTTCCTAAAATGCAAAGCAAGTCCCCAAATATTTACTTAAAAATTCCTGTGATCATAGTCCATTGAAACACCTTGATTTTTTTACTTGAATTCATAGAAGGTTATTGACTAGTGGATTTGCCTGGTTTCTAGTATCAAGATCCTTGCTCTGAGACATTTTCTGGGAGACATTGCTAGTTGGCCATTATCCCTGCAATAAAACACTTGGAAAATGATCAGGGATCAATGCTCAGAATATAATTTTATATTATAATGATCTAGTCATTCATTAGTATAATCTCATCTCCGTATGCCAGGAATTCTGATAGAAACGCCCTTTGGCCAAGGAGCTTATAGGTCAGCATACGATGACCATGGGCCATATCTTCAGTGCATATCAGGGTTTTACTAACTCGGGACCCCCTTTTATGCTATTCTCTAAACTTTGAGAATTTCCATGCCAAGTAGATGCTATAAATATGGATTCACAGAAATTTCTCAGAAAAGTTTTTATTTTTCCCTAGAGTCTAACCAGAAATAAGCTTGTTAGAAATAACCAGAAATTCTTGCTTCTTTCCTGAGCTAGTGAGTAGATTTTTATGTCATTGCTATTTTTTTACCCCTTTTCTTTGCAGAGTATAGGCTTTATATAGTAGTTTCAGTTCTTTGTGAAATATGAAAAACATTATTCCCTAGATAATTTCTTTTATGTATGAAGTATTCTAAGAAATCAATAACATAAATATCCAAAGCTCAATAAAGATGGACAAAGACTATCATCATAGAGAAAATGGTATATAAAGGGTCCTTAATTGCATGAAAAGATGCTTAAGGCAACACATAAGTACAAATTTAAGATGTGACATGTAACATATATCCAGCTGTGGTGACTCATGCCTGTAATCCCAGTCCTTAGGAGGTTGAGACAGAAGGATCATAGGTCCCAAGCCAGCCACAGCAATTTAGTGACACCTTCAGCAACTTAGGGAGACCCTAATATATAAAATATAAAAGGCTGGGGTGTAGCTTGGAGGTAGAATGCCCCTGGGTTCAATCCCTAGCACCCCCCCCCACCAAAAAAGGGACACTTGTGAGATGGCATTTCTTATCTATAAGATTGGAAAAAATTGAAAAGTTTGACATGCACTTTGTGTGCCAGTATGCAGAAGAAGAGACATTTCCTTATGATGCTGGTCAGACTGTCAAATGATGTAGCTGCTATGGAAGGCAATCTGGGAATAGCTCACAAAATAAAATATGAATTTATTCTATGATCCAAAGATCCTATTTCAAGGAAATAGTTCCACAGATATATCCACAAATTTGCATGATTATGTAATTATAACTACAACAACATGTATCCATTAATAAACAATTGCTTTCCACACACAAGAGTACTATGTAAAGTTTAAAAAGAACATGAAGTGTCTGGGTACTTATCTTCAAGATATAAGGTTATTTGAATAAAAAGTATCATAGGATTGTATACAAAAAGTAAGAAGAACACATTTACATTGACTTGTGCTTATTTAATTGCCTACAAAATACTAGAAGGATATATTATTTATAGGTAGAAGGGGGACTGTCAAATGGAGACAGGGATTAAAGTGAAATAAAAAAAATTATTAACAACAAACTGCCAGCCTCTAGCTGTTAATGCCTTTATAGGATCATAGATTTCTTTTGGCTACTCAGAGTTTACCACTGTGGCTTGAATTTTTCTCATAAATCTCTTAAATCCTACCCACATTTTTTGTGTGAACTTGGTTATATATTTAAAATTATTTATTTACTTATTTATTGGTACATTGTAATCACACATCTTGATGAGTTTCAGGGTGGTAGAAACATACATGCACACATTGCTCATTTAGCTCTCCCCCAATTCCCACCCCATTCCCTCACCCTTCCCTCCTTCTCATGCTCAGCATAGTAGTTGACTTTGATATATTTGTGTATGTACATCCTGTGCATTATGATGTTTCCCTCTTCTCCCCTCCCATCTCCCTTAGGTCGCCTTCTTTACTCATCTAAGGTTTTCTCCATCTTTGTCTGGAGTCCCTCCTATGCCCCATTCTCCATAGCTTCCGCATATTAGGAAGAACATCCAACTTTTCACTTTTTGTGACTGACTAGTCTCACTTAGCGTAATATTCTCTAATTCCAACCATTTCCCTGCAAATGACATAATTTTGCTCTTCTTTATGGCTGTGTAAAATTCCGTTGTGTACATATCCCATAGTTTTGTAATCCATTCATCTGTTGATGGACATCTTGGCTGGTTCCATAGTTTGGCAATTGTGAATTGTGCAGCTATAAACATAGATACTCATGCATTAGTCTGGTAACTTGGTTTCCATTCTTTTGGGTAGATACCTAGAAGTGGTATAGCTGGGTCATATGGTAGGTTTATTCCCAATCTTCTGAGAATACTCCACACTGTTTTCCAAAGTAGTTCACTAATTCACAATCCCACCAACAGTTTATTAGAGTTTGTACTTCACATCCTCGCCAGCATTTGTTGTTGTTTGTGTTTTTAATGATTGCCATTCTAATTGGAGTTAGGTGAAATCTCAGTGTAGTTTTGACTTGCATCTGTATGACTGATAATGATGCTGAACATTTTTTCATACATTTATTGGCCATTTGTATTTCTTTTATGAAGTCTTTAGTTCACTTGCCCATTTATTGATTGGTTTGTTTGTGTTTTTAGTGGTGAGTTTCTTGAGTTCTCTGTATATTCTAGATATTAGTCCTCTATCAGAGGAATAGTTGGCAAAAATCTTCTCCCATTCTGTTGGCTTTGTTGAGGTTCTTGATAGTTTCCTTTGCTGCAAAGAAGCTCTTCAGTTTAATGAAATCCCACATATTGACCCTCATTTTAATTTCTTGTGCCTTTGGGGTCTTGTTGAGCAAGTTTTTTCCTGTGCCTATGTGTTGAAGAGTTGGACCTATGCCCTCTCTCAGTATCTGCAAGGCCTCTGGTCTGATTTCCAGGTCTTTGATCCATCGTGAATTGACTCTTGTACAAGGTGAGAAGGTGGGGTTTATTTTCATTTTTCTGCATATGGTTAACCAGTTTTGTCAACACCATTTGTTGAAGAGGATATCTTTTTTCCAGTCTATGTTTTGTCAAAAATCAATTGGCTATAAGTGAGTGGTTTTTTTTTTCTGAGCCTTCTATTCTGCTCCATTGGTGTATGTGTCTGCTTTTGTGCCAATACTCTGCTGTTTTTATTACTATGGCTTTATAGTATAGTTTGAAGTCACGTATTATGATGCCTCCTGCATGGTTCTTGTTGCTGAGAAATATTTTGGCTATTCTGGGTTTTTTGTTGTTCCAAATGAATTTAAGGTTTGATTTTCCTATGTTTGTGAGGAATGACCTTGGTAATTTAATGGGTATTGCATTGAATCTGTAGAGAAATTTTGGAAGAATGGCCATTTTGATGATATTTATTCTGCCTATCCAAGAGCATGGGAGGTCTTTCCATCTTCTAAGATCTTCTTCAATTTCTTTTTTCAATGTTTTATAATTTTCCTTGTAGAGGTCTTTTACCTACTTGGTTAGGTTTATTCCTAGTTATTTTATTGTTTTGGGAGATATCGTGAGTAGAAATGTTTTCCGGATTTCTTTTTCGGTGGATTTATGGTTTGCATACAGAAAAGTTTCTGATTTTTTAAAATTCATGCACACCTTGGTTCATGATTAAGCTATGGGAAGATCCTGTATAGAATTAAGACTGGGGTAGCAGTGAGATGAAAAATCAGTGCTTCTTGTTCCTTCTTGAATCACTATATCCATTAAAAACATCTCTCTCTCTTTTTTTTTTCTCGTTTTAGAGGCTGTTAGGGACATTTACTTTCTTTTTTTTTTTTTTTCAGTACCGGGGATTGAACACAGGGGCGTTCTACCTCCGCGCTACGCCCCCGGCCCTATTTTTTTATGCTTTATTTTTGAAACCGGGTCTCACGAAATTGCGGAGGGCCTCACTAGGTAGAGAGAGAGAGAGAGATAGGGAGAGAGAGCGAGAGAGCTGAGGCTGGCCGCGAACCCGGATCCTCTGGTTTCCGCCTCCCAAAGTACTGGGATTACAAGCGTGCGCCACCACGCCCGGCTGGGATATTTACTTTCATCAAACTCTTTGTTCAATAGGGTGGGAAGCACATGTCCAACATTTTAATGAAAATAATATATGATTAGCAATGTCAAACAGCACAGAAATTTATACACAAAAAGCAACCTTAGTCGGGTGTGGTGGCTCATGCTTGTAATCCAGTACTTAGTACTTAGAAAGCCGAGACCGGAACATCCGGGTTCACGGCCAGCCTCAGCTACTTAGTGAGGCCCTCTGCAACTTTGTGAGACCCTGTTTCAAAAAAAGAATAAAAAATAGGGCTGGGGGTGTACCTCAAAGGTAGAATGACCCTGGGTTCAATCCCCAGTACCACAAAAAAAAAAGCATCCTGCCCTCTTCCCATCTCTACTCCCAGATATAAGCACTATAAATCACATCTTCATATCCTTTGAGGAATATTTTATATATGTACAAGCACTTTTAAAGATATATATGTCTAAGCACATATTGTATTACCTGTGCCTTGTTTTCTTTAATCTTTTATATAGCCTATTATAACATCTACCTCATTCTTTTTGAAATTGCATAGCATTTCACTACAAGGATACAATATAATTAGTTTACTAAATCTATATTTACAGGCATTTAGGTTGTTTCCAACTTACCAGTTATGCTACAATAAACATTCTTATATGTGTATTTTATATGAATTTGTGGTTTATATCTAAAGACAAATTTAGTGATTGTACAATTGAAAAATTTGATAGCTATTATCAAATAAATCTTAAGGGTAAATGTTGATATGTTCTCATGTCACCAAATTCCTTCAGCGAATCGAGAGTACACAATACTATTAAACAGCAAAATCATGAACAAGATCAACTTGTATAATTTTTCTATCAAGGATATACTCAATTGTAATCAAATTAAATAATCAAAAGAAAAAGTGTTTGGGGGAGGAATAAAGGGAGAGTTACTTTTACAGATCTTGGGATTAATGTTCTCTTTCCATGAACAGTCTGAAATATCTATAAGAAACCTCCCAGGGGAAATACTCAGATGTTGTTTTATTACAGATATTTTGCAGAAAAAAAGCTCAGAAGAAAGTGAATCTGGTGAAGTTTTGCATTTTCAGGGATCTATGTTGTAGCCAAGGGAACAGCATACACCAGGAGAACTAACTGCTAAACCAAGAGAAGCACCATTGATAATATTTATTTTTGTGGTTTAAATTTAAACCCTTATGTTTAATTTCGAGACAAAGAAATAGCTGTGATTTGTATACACCTCTAGTAATAGCCCAGAATGAATTTCTTCTGTGACTTATGCAAGAAGTAAAAGAGGAGTAATGGTGGCTCAGAGTTCCACTAATTGTCCCTCTCAAGAGGGATTGACAGTTAATATTAGAATCACATTATCACACAGCTCTGAGGTCTTAGTATTTTGAAATGCATTTATGCTCATTTTAGCAGTCTACTAAATAGCGTATCTTCCTTATATGTATTTATATGATCACACTACATATAATAGACCATTAGTATACATCCATGTCTGTCTTATTCTTCTAAAATTAATTCTGTTATTTCTAAGTTTCACTTTTCACTCATCAGACTTTATGCTTCGTTGTTAAACTCTTACAGGTAAAGACCCTCTTTTGGCTAGTTTTTAGGGGGAAGTACTTAAATAGGGAGATACATTGAGTACTGAGTATCAGCATGCACACTGCTTTAAGAAACTTGGAATTCTTTATGAAACAGTACCTGGACAACAGAGGTATTGGCAAGACCACCAGGCCACCCATCTCCTAAAATTAAGAGTGGACACAGTCTTGCAAAATATGCTTGCCTGTATGTGTGTGTGATGGTGATAGCAGGGATAGAGGGATAGATGGAGGGAGCTCTATAGGCTCCCTTATTCGGGGCCTTCTTACTACCCAGACTTTCTTTGCTTTTCCAACCCTGAGCACTTGGGGTGTGAAGATACAACTCTGTCTAACTCGGCCAGCTGGCTTGAGTCTGTGTCTATTTGCGCTTGTCCTATGTTTATTTCCTTAAAGCTGGACCCTGTTCTTGTTCCCCTTGTCCCATTTTCAGACAGAATTCCTGGAACAAGTTAATTTTTCAGCTGACTTTATTCCCATAAATTCTATTTGGCCGATAAATACTCTGTAGTTGTTTGAATTTCTTTGGAAATCGTTATTCTCTGTTGCCCCCTCTTCACCACTAGGGCTACAACTTTCATCCATATTTTGCTTACATATGCATACTAATTATACTCCAATCTCCCGGAAAGAAAACTTGACCCCGATTCCTTCCAGGCTCGATGTCCAGCAAAGCACACTGGTTTATCACCCTGCTGGTAGCTATAGTTGACTATTTGGTGGCTCGTATAATAAAGGGGTAGGATCCTCACCATTTCCAGAGAGTAGGGATAGGTCCATAAACTTAATTTCCTTTAAATTGCTTCTACCCAGAAACCTATGTTTTCCCAAAATTATTAATAATGAATTCCAGCTATCAAAATAAGTACTTTCAAACAGTACATTATTACATAACAAGCAGGAAATGACAACTCAAATATTTTAATGTTATAAGTGGTTTATGGTACAGTATGAGAGGGTAGAAAGATTTTTCTGAAGTACTGTGATTATTTGCCTAACAAAGTATTTTGAAATAAAGTCAAAATAACAAAGACCTGAAAATGTTCCCATCAGTGTAATTCATTGATTGTTTATATTTGGTTAAGCATTTGCTTAAAAACAGTATACAAAATATGAGCATGTAAACTATTTTCATATTTTAAACATTCAGCATGGAAAGGACAGATCTTAACTAGAGTGAAAATTTAGCTGGCCACTTGAAGCTGTATGACCCTGAACAGCTCATGTGACTTCTCTGAGACTGATTTTGTCTAATCTGTAATAGTGGGAATTATATATCTATTGTCTCTTTCAAAGGCTTGAATAGGGAAAAATACATGGGGGCAGTCAGCACAATGCTGGTCAGAGTAGGTATTCAAAATAAATTAATTCTTTTTCCAGGTCTTTTTTTTTTTTTCAAAATTAGGCAATTGTTCACCCAAATGGAAAAATATACAAAAGTGAGCCTATCACATGTCAAATTTCTGTATACTTTTCTTCCTTGTTACTTATGCAGCATAATTCTTGGCAGTAATAGGTGATAAAATCTCCAAAATGACATGAAGGAAACCTGGAAACTTTAAGACCAACATTTCAGAAGATGCTTACAAATAATTTGAATAAATTTCTGCTGAACCAATGATGGAACGAATCTTCAATACCTTTAAAGAAGAAAGAAAATGCTAATGAATGAAGCAAACATGACCCCACCTAGACTTTTAATTTAAATGGCAATTGGTCCAAAGTCTCCAGTGCCTTTTTCCTTACTTTCCACTAAAATATCTATGAAGACAAAAGGAGAAAAGGCTGCAAAAACAATACTAAGTACTAAGTTCTGTAGACCACCTAAAGGCAGATTTTGGCAAGAGTCTTTGTTAAATATGAGTTGTGATTAGAAAGAAAAAAAGAATTACCATCATGTCTTACCCAGATTTCATCTCGTAAGTAGGAATGATCCCTTTTGTCTTTCTCACAATGATTCAATGACTGGATACTTAACACTAGTAACAAACAGAATATTAAGCTACTGTCCTGTCATGCATTCACCACATTTTAAGGCAACCTGAATAGTGTCACTTCACTTCCATTTTTGGCCTTATGACCTTATTCAATTTGTTTATCTAGTTAAAAAAAGAAAATCCCAGAAATTCAGCTGGACAGTTCCAAAGAAGTAGAGGCTGGAAGAACATGTAGTAAGAATATGTCCTAGGAATTGCATTAATTTGTGTGTGTGTGTGTGTGTGTGTGTGTGTGTGTGTGTGTGTGTATGTGTGGTACTGGGATTGAACCCAGGGGCATTCTATCTCTGAGCTATACCTCCAGCCCTATTTTATTTTTTTATTTTGAAACAAGGTCTCATTAAATTGTGGAGGTCCTCCCTAAATTGCTGAAGCTGGATTCAAAGCTGTGACCTCCTGTGTCAGCATCCCAAGTACTGGGATTAAAAGTGTGCTCCACTACACTCAGCTGTGAGTTGCATTAATTTATATAGCTATTATTCAGAATAGGGCAGAAAATTTTCTACAGGATAAGTAGCAGTCTTAGTATACATAGCCAAACTAAGCATATCTTAGCAAGAAATTGGAATTGATCCAGGAGTTGTTTATACTAACCTTATCTCCAGCTATAGATTAGAAAGAAAGATTTAATCATTATTCAAGAATGGATAAATTGAGTCAGGCATAGTGGCCCACGTATTTGCGAGGCTGAGACAGGAGGATCACATTTTCAAGGCCGGCCTCAGCAATTTAGAGTGACCCTGAGCAACTTAGTGAGAGCCTGTTTCAAAATAAAAAATAAACAGCTGGGGGTGTAGCTCACAGGTAGAATACCCCTGGATTCAATCCCCGGTACCAAAATAAAAACCTGAAAAATATTTGGCTTTATTCAATTAGAATCAAGAGAGAGCAATGTAAAAATAGTGCAAAGCAAGGGAAAAGAAACAGCATCAAAAACTGATAGGAAGAGAATATAGTGGAAAATAACCTAAGAGACAATCGATTTTAAGGTTTAGAAAATGAGTAGACATTCTCAACAGAATGCAAGAAGTCTTGGCCTCATTGAAACAGGAGCAGAAAATCATAAGAAAAAAGCATGACGCGTTAAAAGGACAACACCGAGAGATTAAAAAGAAATGACTAAGTAAAGATTTCCAGAAAATAGGAAAAAATAGCATGGTTAAAATCTACTTTATAGTCAAAGAAGCAAATAAGAAATTGCAGAAAATTAAAGCAGTGATATAAACTTCCAAAGCTTTCCCAGAATGTTGGAAGAATGAACAGGGATAAGAAATTAAGATAGAGTAGATGAAGGTCATAGAGTACAAAGAATAGAGTCAACATACAGATTAGCTGAAACAGAGTTAGTTTAAAACAAAATAACACAAAACTAAAACCCCAGCAAAATCTGAATAAGGAATTATAAAAAGCATAAATGAAAAATAATTTCTGAGATTAAAAAAAAGAATCTGCAAATGTTTTCAGAGCTTACTACATTCTAGGGAAAAAAATCAATGAAAAAATATATTAATGTTTGAGTTAAAACCACAGATTAGCCGGGCGTGGTGGCATACGCTTGTAATCCCAGTACTTTGGGAGGCGGAGACCGGAGGATCCGGGTTCGCGGCCAGCCTCAGCTCTCTCTCTCTCTCTCTCTCTCC
>PVJS01013292.1:0-42324 GCA_004027185.1 Glis glis | reverse complement strand
CTTTATTTTTGAAACCGGGTCTCACGAAGTTGCAGAGGGCCTCACTAAGTAGAGAGAGAGACAGAGAGAGAGAGACAGGGAGAGAGAGAGAGAGAGAGAGAGAGAGTGAGCTGAGGCTGGCCGCGAACCCGGATCCTCCGGTCTCTGCCTCCCAAAGTACTGGGATTACAAGCGTGCGCCACCACGCCCGGCTACCTATGCACTCTTAATATTATTGAAACTCTTTTGAATAAAATGGAATTTATTATATTCTAGGATTTTTTTCCAATCTAAACCAAGCTTATATGGTACTTAGTTCATATGGAAGTGGCATTTAAAAATATTTTTGAGAATTATGTTTTCAGGGTATTACACAATGCCTTATTTTATATGATGATGGTTACCTGACTGGTTTCCATCACAGAAAAAAAAAGAAACCCCAAGAAATGCAGCATTTCCACAACTTTTTGGAAGGCAGTGGAGTGTGCCTGTTAGAACCTAGACTTTAGAGTTAGATTACCTGGATTCTCATTTTGCCTCTACCAATTTCTACTATTAGACCTTTAGTAGGTGAGATACTTATTATATATAAATATGTATTTTTGAGGATTAAATGGGCCGATCCATGAAAATAACTCAGCATTGCACTTTATAGGTGTTCAACAAATAATTTCTATTCCTATTTTTGTTTTCCTCATTAATTCAAAGCATCTCGACCATTTTTAGAGAATAAGCATCCATTGACTCTATAACTATTCTGAATAATTCTGTGTCCATAATGAAAACTATATAGCACTGAATAGTTCAAAGATTTGTGTATTGTCCATGTCAGAATCAACTAATAGAACTGTCTGTAGCAATGGAAGGATTCTACAGTGTGTGCTATCCAGCACTGTCACTAATAGACACATGACTACCAAGCACTTGAAATAGATCAAGTACAACCAAGGAACTGTATTTTTAATTACTTTACTTTTAATTAACTTAATTTAATTAGCTGCATGTGGCTAGTGACTACAGTATTTTACAGCACAGGTCTATATGCTTTACTTTAAATACATTTCTCAGCTAAACCCAGATGTTTCCAGATGTGGCTAGTGACTACAGTATTTTACAGCACAGATCTATATGCTTTATTTTAAATACATTTCTCAGCTAAACTCAGATGTTTCCAGCTGTTACTGCCAAGTAGAGTACATTCAATTGCACTTGTTTTAAGGAAGGCAATATCCCCGTTTGTATAGAAGTCTCTCTAGACATAAGGGGGAGTGTTTTTCCTCGGTTGAACTTTAGAGTAATTATAACTTGGTTTCATCTTTGGATCTTGGGTTTCAGGAACAGAACTAAGACTTCTCAGACAGGTCTGCTGACACAGGGCCTGAAGTTCTGCCTGGAACCTGTCATGGAATTCAGGCCAACTGATAGGAAGCAGATTCTTGTAGCTAGGAGGAAACAGAGAGGAAATATAGCACAGAAATAAGTCAGGTTCCAGATTCTCAGGGACCATGGTCCATAACTTTGGTGGATACAGAATTTCTCCTGAGAAACATTAGGCAACTTTCAGAAGCAAATGGTTGAAGGTTCCTTTCAAAGTTCTCTCTGATTTAACATATGATTCCTCTAGTAAGGGTCCTTTAAAACTCTCTGATGCTTCCCGGCCCTGCACGGGCAGATGGAGGATGTGAACCGCAGGTCACTGTGATGGGGATCCAGGGTGCTTCTGTGCCATCCCATTCTTTTTTTTTTTTTTTTTTTGCAGTACTGGGGATTGAACCCAGGGGCATTCTACCTCCGAGCTACACCCCCAGCCCTGTTTTTTTTTTTTTTAGTCTTTATTTTGAAACCGGGTCTCACTAAGTTGCGGAGGGCCTCACTAAGTAGCTGAGGCTGGTCGCGAACCCGGATCCTCAGGTCTCAGCCTCCCAAGTACTGGGATTACAAGCTTGCGCCACCACGCCTGGCTTGTGCCATCCCATTCTTAATCCATACAAGCAGGCCTGCAAAGGCTGAGAAGGAGAAGGAAGAAGGACACGAATACATCACAAAGACAATTGAGTCACAGAAAGTGCTGACAACTTTTAATTCTTTCCAACCTACTTTTCAGCCCTCCATGTTCCATGAAACAGCTAGTTGATTTCTGTTTTTTTGCAACCAAACATATTTGACTACTATAAGTTTAAATATTCTATACCTCTCCCTTGTTCTCCTTTCCAAACCAAAAAAAAATCATATCTGTGTTTAATTTTAAAGATGAAATCTATTTCCTATTACCACTTAAAGGAGACCACATTCCTATACCTTGGACTCAGATAAGTTCTCTTGACTTAAGTGCCTTTGTACTTCAAAAATGAATAGGCTTACACACTGATGCTTATCCCCTTACAACAGTGCTCTGAAGTACCAACTCATGAAAAGCACGAGAGGAGAAGCCACCTGGAGAGAGGCCCAACCATCCCCAGTGCACCAGCCCAGCCCAGCCCAGCAGAGACTGATGGCTGAGTCCACCTGCATGAGTGACCCAAGGAGACACTAGCAGAAGAACCAGGTCATAAACACAAATATAGGATCATAAAAACATAATAAAATCCTTTTTGTTTTCATCCACCAGTTTGCTCATTTCTTTGGATAACTAAAATAAAACACCTAAAAACCAGGTGGTGGCAGAACTAAGAACTAAAGCATGAGGACTTAGATTTGATTTAGGGTCTTGGAAAAAGCTTGGGAAAATGGTGACAGGACTGTTGAAATCCAGAGAAAGGAATACTTGTTTTTTTTTTTTACTGGAGGAAACATTTCCAAACCTACTCCTTGCAGCACCATGAAAGACAGACTATGTCCCTAAAAATCTTGTGAATTTAGATTAAGATATTTTTCAGCATAATACTGAACATGCCAATCATATAGATGCATATTGATAATACATGGAAAAAGAGGTAGAAGAATGTAATCATTCCTTTTGCAAGCATAATTTAAAGGGAATACAGAATGCTTAGGCTTTGCTGGAATGAAAGATAAAATTGTCTCTTATCTTCATTCTCCCATATAGCAAAAAGAAAATTCAAAGATAAAAAGTGTCTGAGTCCACAGAACATATCAATGTGTGACTATAAGATACCCTGATAGGTCTTTTGAAAATTTTCAGATGGTACTTAGCAGGCCTTCTTAACTACATAAAAAGCCTTCTTTTTTTTTCTCCAGTGCTGGGGCTTGAAGCTAGGGTTCATGCACACTAGGCCAGTGTTCTACCACTGAGTGTTATGTTCTCAGTCCTATTTATGTTTTATTTTGAGACAGTGTTTCTATAAATAGACCAGGCTGGACTTGAACTTGTGATCCTCCTGCCTCAGCCTCCCAAGTAGCAGGGATTACAAGCATGTACCACTCACTGTTCCCAGCATAAAAAGACTTCTAAGCAGCAGCTTCACATATGGCTCAAGATTTAAAGAAGACCTTCTTGGAAAAATAATGCATTTATCTTTTGAAAGATGGTATGAACTGCACACAATTAGATTCCTTTCATTTTAAAAAATGATTTAAAAATAGTTTTATTGATACAAACACCACGGGTTAATATTACAAGCTACTCAAGTCATTCGAAATTTAGAAACGATTGCTGGAACTTCAATGTTATAGAGGAAGAAAGTATACTAATAAAGCTAGTCAGGTACAAATGCATGCTATTGCTCATTGAAGTAAACAAAGATGTTTCAGGGATGAAGAGCAGATCCCAGAAGGTGGAACCAAAAAACAGAGAGAATAGAGTTAGATACCTAGGGAGGAGACCAGAGACTAATCAAGGAATAGCCCGTGTCCAAAGTTGGGGGCAATAGTAAGATATCCCTAGGTGGATTTTGGCATTGTCACAGAGCAGTAGCTAGTGTAAGCTTTCCTTCTTTGTCTCTTGAACAGCAGCATCTTCTACAGCTTGTCCATCTTACCATTGTATCTAGGTGTGTGATGGGCAAATAATTTTCTAGTCTCTTGATCAAAATTATGATCTGAATTTATCCAGGCTGTTCTAGCAAAGCACCATAAAGTAGGTAGCCAATAAACAACAGGAATTGATTTCTTGCTGTTCTAAATGCTAGGAAGTCCACATGCAAAGTGTGGGCAGAGCTGGTGTGTGATGAGGACCTGGTTTATGCTTCATAGATGACACCTTCCTGCTGTGTCCTCACCCTGGAGAAGGGGGAGAAGAGCTCTCTGGAGTCCGGTAAGTTTAATTCCTGCCGCTCTCTTCTATTATGTGTTAGCTTTTGGTCAAGTTATATAACTTTTTTTTTTGCCTTAGTTCTTTTAGCTATACAGTTGGGATAAGGAAGAAGACAATGAGAATTTCTCTCCCATGAATTCGTCCTCAGCTTTTGTGAATACACATATCCTGCCTGGCACTCTGTGAGTACTTATCGATGTTTTCCAACTTTTCATATAACATCTTTTTTTTTTTTTAACTAAATTAGAGCCCAAGTCTCCTCAACTAAAATTGAATGTTATTCATCAACTTTGCTTTTTTTTTCCCCTTGTAGTATTGGGGATTGAACTCATGGATGCTGAACTACATCCCTAGCCCTTATTATTTTTTTTTCATTTATTACTTTTATTCTGAGGCAGAGTCCAACTATATGGCCCAGGCTGACCTTGATTTTGCGATCCTCCTGCCGAAAGTTCCCGAGTGACTGGGATTATAGGCATGCACCACCATGCCCAATTATTTACCATTTTTTATATGTTATTGATAATTTCAGAGAAATATGTCAACAATGAAACAAAATGTACTCATTACAAAATCAATTTAGATGTAAGCATTAACGTAAAATCCTGTATTTTGCCTAAGGAGACATGATATTCATTTGAATCATTGAATTTTGTATTTTTTGTAGTACCTCATTTGATCTTTAAACTTGGTACCTGGTACCAAAATATAGACCATTGTGCTACAAGGAAAATCTAAGAATAAAAATAAGTAATTATAGCACAGGGTGCATTAGATTGGTTCACACATCACAGGCTGAGTAGCCCACAGTGGCCGTCAGGCTGCAGGAGAGCTGGGGAAATCAGAGATGTTCGGTCCAAGAAGCTGGAGCCTCAGAACAAGGGGGCCCAATGGTGCAGCCCCATTCTGAGGCTGAAGGTCTGGAAGCCCCAGGGGCAAGTCCACATTCAAAGGCTGAAGAGTCTATAGTCATAAATCCACAGGCCGCAGCAGCAGCAAAAACCGTATCTGTTCAAGAAAGGCTGACTCTACCCTGGTGAGCATCCCTCTTCCTTTACATTTTCATCTCATACAGGCCTCCAGCCTATGGGACTGAGCCTCACATGCTCAGGGAGGTCTTCTCCACTCAGTTCACTGACCCACATGCCCATTGTCTCTGGAAACACCCTCAGAGATACACCCAGAGATGTGCTTTAACAATCTTCCAGGTACCTCGCAATCCAGTCAAGTTGAGAACCAAGAAGAACCACACCAGGTACCAGCATGATTTATACAAATGTACTTCCCAGAGTGGTAGCCAGCCTCACTCAACACGGATTGATGCACTATTATTAAAACTGCTGTCGTTTCATTAACTCAGTGATGTATTGAGTAAATTAGTATTTTTTATTTTTAGTAAAAAAACTTCTCGGAGGTTTCAGAGAATAGAAACGAAACTGGAGTTGGCAGTACTTTGTAGTGGAGACTTCGCTTATAGACCATTGCCACTGCCTACTCTGTAGCTGTATAGGTCTGTAGGTATATTATTAGGCAATTAACTTTTCTACACTGAATTTTACATGTATATTACATGAAAGACAATAGCCTTAAAGTACATTATCTCTAAGGTATCTTCCAGCTCCGATCTATTATAGCTTACATAACCTTTGAAATTCAGTCTATTTTATTTTATTTTTTATTCCAAAGGTTGAATTATTTCTTTCTTAAAATATTACTGAAATTGTAAATGCAATTTGTATCAAGTATTTTGGGTGAGGTTTATGTCCACATGTCAAACTATTTAAATGTGTTACTATTGTAATATATTGAGAATTATTCAGCTATAATCTTGCAAAAGTCAATTAAAGTATATAGTTTGTATTCAATTAACAGCAAAGATTTATAAATATGTCATAGTCTTAAGTGAGAAGCAAAGTTTCTAAAATTATATGGAGACTATGATAGCATCTAAGTTTATACAAGAATAATACCAACCGCAGTGGAATAATACATTCACAGAAATTAAAATAGGAATTCCAATTTCGATAGGAGTTATTTTGAGATGGTGATAGTCAATATGTTCCTCTATCCTCCTCCCACTTTTTTTCTATTTTCTATATTTTATATAACTATTTTTTGCTTTATACCTACTTTTTTTAAAAAATCACATTGCTTTTAGGAAAGAAGCATTTATTGTCAGGGTTTACTTGTATGCCCCCTGAAATAGTTCTAGTTTGAACCTTAATATTGACAGGAATGCAGAATATGAGAAGTCAGTGGAGGCTGGTCTCTGTTGTTAACATTGTATCATCAGGAATGCCTGGTTTGGAACCTGGAAGAAAATACACAATCCCCATTAAGTATGCAAAGATGGGTAAATTAATGGATGGACTAATATATAACTGAATGGATGGAGCTAGACAGGATTTGAGTCAGAGTCATATAATTGACTTAGATTCTGTTTTTTAATTATATTGGCAGCAGCCTTGAAATAAAACTACTGGTGCTCAGCTATTAAAAATACAAGTGCACAACACTCAGAGGCTGAAGGTGCCTCTCTGCAGTGCTTTCTAAACTTTAATCTCTGGGGAACTTGCTTCTGCTGGCTGTCAGCAGGAGGTCATTCACAGTTCCTGGAAGTGTCCTCAGTTCCTTGCCAAATGAGTTGCTGAACACTTTAAAGCCAATAAAAGAGAGATTCCAGCAAGACCAATGCTTCAGTATCCAATGGCGTAATAATGTGCACCTTATCATTGCTGTATTCCACTTGAAGAAACAAATAACAGGTTATGTCCACCTGCAAGGGGCAAAATTAGTCAAAGACATACAAATCAGGAGGTAGGATCATGGGAACCACTTGAATGAAGAGCCTGCATGGCACACCTATTAGACTCTCTGTTGATTCTAATTGTGTGTGTGCATGCATGTGCTTGCACACATATATATCATTTTGCTTAAGACAGACCTCAGTGAACATTTATATACAATATCCAACTTAAATACATGGTTCCCCTTTGAAAGATACTATTAAAGAACCATTAATCCACAGTTTAATGAAAAAAAAACCAACAACAGAGAAATAAAAACAAAACCACAAACAAGAAGCAAATTGATGAAAAGTTAGATCCTCCTTGACAAGCACCATTTTTTTTAAAAGTCTCTATATTAAGTAAACAACACATGAACCTTGAACAAAAAGCCAGTTACCATTGGAGATTTAGTACACTTTAAAGATTTCCCTTGGGCCCTTTTCTGGAATGTTTGTTTGAGATATAAAAATGCTTGTGCAATTGTTCCTAGTAAGATTGAGGTACATTTCAAAGAACAGAAATCAGTAATAGAAATCAGCTGAATTAATTTCTGATTGCTAGTGGCATAAGACAACACAAATTTCATTCACTTACAGTTCTGAAATTTAGAAATCTAAACTGCGTTAACAAGTCCATTATCTTCTGGAGACTCTAGAGGAAAATCTGTTTTCTTGGTTTCCCATTTTCTAGAGGATGTGTCCATTCTTAGCTCATAGCCCCTTTCTCCATCTTCAAAGCATCTCTAAATCTCTCTGTGCCCTTCACCCTTTGTAATTGCTGCTTCCCTCTGTGACTATATCTTTCTTTTTCTTTTTTTTTTTTGCGGTACCAGGGATGGAACCCAGGGGCGTTCTACCTCCGAGCTACACCCCCTTCCCTATTTTTTTTTATCCTTTATTTTGAAACCGGGTCTCACGAAGTTGCGGAGGGCCTCACTAAGTAGCTGAGGCTGGCCGCCAACCCGGATCCTCCGGTCTTGGCCTCCCAAGTACTGGGATTACAAGCGTGTGCCACCACACCCAGCCTGTGACTATATCTCATTCACCCCAATGATCCAGAATAAACTCCCTTTTCAAGATCTTTCAATAATTCACCTCTGAAAAGTCCATTTGGCTATGCATGCTAACGTAGTCACGGGTTCTCAGGATGAGGATGTGAACGTGATTGGGAAGCCATAATTCAGCATAACACAGTGGCGTAAATGGAGGTTATTTTCCTCATGTAGCAAGGAATATAAAGAATCAATAACGTTCAAATTGACCTCTCTCTCTGACCCTTCCCTCACGCCCACTTGATAATGTTGCACTCTGACTCTCACATTCACTTTGTATTAGGAAGAAGGAGGGAGGATGGGGGGAATCAAAGCAGAGTTAACTTAGAGCATCATTTATTAATCAAAATTCTTCCAGAGTCAACTATAGATAGGCACAGGGAAGTAAGAATTTAGCTTTCATAGCCAGAATTCTAGGAATATAACAGGAAGTATGACATTAGGTTTTATTTATTTTTTGTAAGCCATTTGATCGTTTAAGCTGAAATTTCAATACCTTATTACAGGAAAGTTTTATATTGTACTAATTTTTAAATTACAGGGAAAATCTATCCTATGCTTCCCTACTTAAAAAAGACATATTTTGGTAAGAGAAGTGATTTTGTCAGCCATGTTTGTGAGAACTATTTGAATCCATGTGATTTCTTTTCTTCTCCGAAGAGCAGAAAATTCATGACTGCCATTTCCATATTTACTCCCTTATCCTATACAGAGTTCCATTACTCCTATGTAATCTCTCATTATTTGTTTTTCTCTTGGGACAATGAGTAGAGATTTAAGAATGAACCTTAAGAAATTAGGTTCTGTAGCTTTCAGCTGTCAGTGAATTAGAGCTGTGGCCTTTCTCGTTTCAGTCTTCATGGTGTAGTAACTAGAGGGCTGTCAATCAACTTTGTCCGCATATATTTTCAGACGGAGTGGAGCCAAGGAAATGTTCATTGGAGATGAATTCTGAACAGTTCAGCAGAAGAGAGGTTTTCTCTCCCAGCAACAAGGCATTCGGCAGGAGTTAAGGTCAGCACCGAGGCCCTTCTGTTCAAATGCTCCCAGATTTACACTTTGGAGCCCTAGAGTCATCCTGGGAATCCCTTGCCTGTCCTTGTCTGAACAGGGATTTGAGCAGTTTTGACCCTCAGGGCACTAAACAAACATTTCTTTCAAGTTGGCTTAGTTTAAGACACATCCTGTACCATTGTGTGTCTCCTTCAGTGCAAATATTTAGTAACTGATCTTTATATGAGCATTTCTAGGAACACTTTGTTTTATTCTGTGTACACTGCAAGATATTATAGAACAGGACAATGCATTAAACACCAAGACTAGAATAATCCATGTTTTTTTTTTTCTTCTGATTCCAAAGCAATTCTTCCACTAAAGTCATACAACTTGTCTTAAGACCTGAGCTAAGTTAGGGTCAAATTGGTATACTACTAGAATCTTTTTTATATTTATGTTTGAGTTGTAGAGCAGTCTTATTTTGGTTTATTTCCAAACAAACCCAAGGTGAATTTCTACCTCTACAATAAAAGAAAGAAGAAATGTATTGAATTGTTTTTCTTTTAAAATAAATTTTTAAAAGATTGCATATGTTTATTCTGAATCTATATCAAAATGTTATATATTATCTTTCAGAGTAAATCCTTAATTGGATGGCTCTCTGGAGTGGAAAAAGAATTTGCTATATTATTATAGCTATGAAATGAAAATATTAATACATTTTTCTAATAATAGATTAAAGTCTCAAAATTTTTTAGAACTCAATCATAATTTATCTGTCAAAATTAAGTATCTGTTAAAAATCCTGTCACTGTTTTATAATATATTAGCGAAGTCCAGAACTTTCATCAAAAGCAAAAAAGCTTTTGTCATAAATTGTACATTCAAATATTACTTTTAAATATGGAAAGGTCTTTTACCTTTTTCCTTTCCACATTTTTCTTTCATATGGAAGCATACTATAGGCCCTATTTGAGTTTTAATAGATTTGTAAGATCTCTGAAAACCAGAAAGGAAATTGAAGTATGACAAATGATGTGTTGGTCTATGCTTTTCTTTTACTGTGTTTACCAGGTCTTGTTTTAATTTTTATAGTAATCTGCATACATAACTCCTGAAGGTCAGACTCATGGTTGAATTACATTTGTATACACTCTGCTTCCAAAGCCCACCTCATACACAAAAAGCACTTAATACATTTGCTTGGAAAAGAGAGAAAAGGAAGAGGCACAGAATATTTACCAAAGCTCCATGTCCCCTTTCTCTGCTCCTACTCACCCTCTAATTCCCATGCTATGTACCTATTAATAAAGTCAATCCAATACAAACTGTAACGTCTCTAGGACCCTTCCTGTACAATTCGTGACTCAGATGTCCATAAGTATGGCCGGGCGTGGTGGCGCACGCTTGTAATCCCAGTACTTTGGGAGGCACAGACCGGAGGATCCGGGTTCGCGGCTAGCCTCAGCTCTCTCTCTCTCTCTCCCTGTCTCTCTCTCTTTCTCTCTCTCTCTACTTAATGAGGCCCTCCGCAACTTCGTGAGACCTGATTTCAAAATAAAGTATAAGAAATAGGGCCGGGGGTGTAGAGCAGAGGTAGAACGCCCCTGGGTTCAATCCCCGGTACCACACACACACACACACACACACACAAAGATGTCCATAAGTGTCTTCATATCTGCTGTCAACCTATGCAAACCATTATGAAAACATGTTTTCAATTTGTGTACCTTTTACTTCTAGTAGAAAAAAAATGCACAAAACTTGATAAAGGGTGATCAAACCCTCTCTCTTGAGCCAGTTAAATGATTTCCACTAAATCGGCATGTTTCTGATAACTTATGTTATCATTGTTTTAGTTTGTCTTAGACTGAATTTTAGATGTTTTTCATTAATCCATAGGGGAATCATGTAGAAGCATATGGATGATGGATTTAACTCGCACATGTCTGATAAACGGTTGTAAGAAATAACTTTTTAAATGGTATCACTTGAAATATGTTAAAGTAACCATATTAAAGTAACTGAAGCCATTTAGCACAATGAAAACCCAAATATTAAAGCTCCTCCTATTCATTTGATTCTAGACAATGTCCAAATCAATTTCTATCAGTTATCCAAAATGGTATTCAATTCTCCTTCCGACACATGAAATAAAGTATAATTCAATAACATTTCCTCAGGGGTTAAAAAAAAGGAAGAACCTTTGGAGAAATAGCCACTTAAATACTTGGTTTCTGGGAACATTAAGGTCATGTCTGCACTAAAAATACGAAGACATAAATGAGACAAATATCGAAGATGAAGTCAAACTGAAAGCTCTTTTGCCAGGGCAGACCAGCTGCCTAGTTGTAAATTGTAAAACCATAATGTGCATGGCTTTATCCACCAATGAAATGGGAATTATCCTACAGGCCAATTCTGTCAGAGGATGTTACAGCGATAATGAGATAATGTCATTTAAGTGCTTTCAGAGTCTCGGATGAAAGAGGATAACTTTTTCATCCTCAGTAAAGAGGAGACCCGTGATCACTAACACTTCACATTGCTAAATGTACCTTCTTTAGAAAAGTGATGCTATTAAAATAATGATACCTAAGGCTATTCTGCTAGACCTACCATAAAGCCATATTCATCAATAATAAAGGAATGGGTACGTAGCTGAAGGTGGCGAGGGTCTCTAGAATTATCAAATCTTTCTATAACCACCACATCCAAGAGCACTTGCTTCCAGGCTACCTCAAGACAGGAAGAAGCTTTCCAAAACAAAATGGGTGTTCTTTAAGGAAGGAGCTCTAATTAGCATACATATATTAATGAAAGGTCATCCACTGCAAAGTTAAGTAAGCCTAGATTCAGAATATGAAAATCTGGTTGCTCTTTTAAAATGCCATTTCCTTCCTCTCTCTAGGAGAAATCATTAGATAAACTCAAGTAATCTGTCTTCTGAGCCACCATATTCAAGGGATGTAATCAATTTTAGTTGGTTCAACCAAAGTGTCAGGCATATCAAAAACTTACATGATGCTAAATTGAGTCATGACCCTCGCTTGAACCACCATGTTTACTTTAAGTCTAGTGGATAATTAATTAGCCATGTTGTCAATGAAAGATACCAGAGGGCAGTTTCTTTTTCCGTTTTCTTTCCTCTGGCCTCAATTATGGTTAAAGTTGGTGCAGTTTTCTAAAATTTCTACATATGGAGAAATTAAATGACCCAAAGTAATTATAAATGTCTCCAGAAATTATCAAAACCTTCAATCTTTATGGAAATTGTACTAAAATAATAAACCCTTCATAACAGAACCTGCAAATGACAAAACGACAATTGCTTGGCAGATCACACATTCTCCTTGAGAGATTCACTCAAATGAAAATAATAGGGCAGGTGTGGTGGTATATGCCTGTAATCCCAGTAGTTGGGAGGCTGAGACAGGAGGATCAGAGGTATGAGACTGGCCTCAGCAACTAGGCAAGACTCTTAGCAACCTTGCCAGACCCTGTTTCAAACCAAAACAAAACAAAAATAAATAAAGTGGGCTGTGAATGTAGCTTGGTGGTAGAACACTCCCAAGTTCAATCCCTAGGAAAAACACACCCACACACACACGCACACACGCACACACGCACACATGCACACACAAATAGTAGTAATAGATTTTGTCTTCACCATAAAATAATGATGCCCATATGTAAGTTTAATGTTTAAAATTTGGTAATTCTCTAATTATAAGGTACAGATTTTCATTTTACAGTGATTGTCATGATTATGTCCTTGTTCTAATCGGTAAAAAGCTGAAGTTTTCTCATGGTGAAACATGAATTAGGTAATAAACAAGACTTAGGAAAATGACGGTCTGTCTACAGACATGAGGACAGTATACCTGGAACTTCTGACATCCTCTTTTGACAGAAGGAGTGAATGCCAGGACGAATAAACAGAAAAAATAAAGAAAAGAATTTGCACCCCTCCTAATGCTTCAGGATTTATTAAGTAATCATAAATATTTGTCCAGTAGATGACCAGAAAGTTAATCAAATATAATCTAGTCTAGCTTCACATTTTTGCTTCATTTTCATTCTTGCTATCTTTTTCTTCATCCAAATAGATAATTTACTCTCAGGAAGCTAGTTTAGAATTGAGACCTTGTCTTTTGTTTTTACTGTATCAAAGCCTTCAGACTTGAGCTCAGGTTAAATTTTATTTTCAAATTTGAGTCTTGGAACTGCTGTGTGCATGTAAATTTGTATCTCACTGGGATACATAATTCCAATGGACCAATAAAAGTATATTTAAAAAATCACTGAAATGTAGCAAGAGTATCAATGGATGGGTTATTGACAACTAATCACCATTTTCATGGAGTTTATCAATTCCTAACTGAATCCTGTCTTCTTCCTTGCATTAATACCCTTTCTTATCATAGTTTCCACTTTTCAAAGCAACTTCATATACTTTAAAAATTTCAGTTTTGTTTTGTAGAAAGTAAGACTATCTTAGTTAATCCTGAATTTTAAATACACAAGGAAAACTCCCACTACACATAGCAATCACTAATAGTCAATTTGTTGCAAATATTAATATTTAATTCTCATTTGACTTTAAAAACAGCTTCTTGGTCTTTAAAAAAAATCGCCCAGGTTCTTGCTCCATTTTGCTTGCACCTAAAACTACTCTTAAAAAAATAAAATTATTTAAAAAGGTGCCAATTTTATTTAAACAAATCATGTTATAGCAGTGACTATTTAATATCCATTTTTATTCATAAAATATTCTTTCTGTATTATATATTGGTGGGTTCAGTTTGCTAATGTTTTATTAAATATTTTCACATCTTGGTTTATGATGTGCTTGGTCAGTAATATTTTTTTGTTCTTAATATCTTTGACAAGTATAAGAATTAAGGATGTCACCTTTAGAAAATGATTTTGAAATTCTTTCCTCCTTCATTTTGTTGAAATTGTATTTATAAGTTTGACATTATTTCTTCTTAAACATATATATAAAATATCATACATTCTTTATTTTAAGTACTTAATAGCCATGTGGATTATAAGTCAATTTTGGTACTTGTGTTTTTCAAGAATTTTTCTTATTTATCTAAATTGTGGGATGATGTATTCAAGGAAATTCTTTCAGAAAAAGACATAGAGGTGCCAGGTTTTGTGTGTGTGTGTGGGAGGGGAATGTGTAGAAATGGGAGAAACAAAGACACTAAGTAATAGAGAGTTTATAAGTCAATTAAGTAAAAATAGCTTCCATTCCTGTGTTACAACAGTGAAAAGATCTAAGCTAAAACTGTTGATCTCTGATATCACAGAACATCACAAATCTCCCAAATAATTCAGGGAATGGGTTTCTGTAATGGAATCTCTGACTACCTCAGAATCTCTTCTTAGGAACTAACCCCGTTCTTCACATTTTCCCACTGAGGAACAATTATCAGGATCCAAGCATTTCCAGGTGGCAAAGACTAATCAAATCTGCAGAACCCAATCCCATGCTCTGATTGTAAATTCATGAACTCAAACCATGTTGAAGAAGTGCTGCAGAAACATGCCCTGGCTTTTAGGCTGAAATCCAGGAAAGAAAAAGAAAAGGAATGTAATGTTTTATGAGTTTATTGAATCACCCTGGTAGAAATGCTTCTGCTTCGATCTAGAGTCTACTGTGTACCAAGTAGCCTATGGAGGTGGAGATCATGGAGACTCATAATTAAGAAGTTCAGAATTGAGTAGTTCATCTATCAAGGAACTACTATTGAAGAAGACTGTTATTTTAGAGTTCATCATTATAAAATTGAAGATAAATGCACATCAAGAGAAAACAGAAGAACTTTTCACCTAAGTATACATCCCAGACAGCAGATGAAAGTATCAGCACTTTTTCTAGTTTCTTCAAACTAAACACAAGAAAAAAAAAAGTTTAATCTTCTGAGACCTATCGAAATAGAATTTTATATATCTAGCTGAAGTAATTTGACCAAAAATAGTTCCTTAACATCACTTTTCCTTCCATCAAGGTAAAAAATGACTTCAACATAACATTATTAAGAATAACTAAAAAGAAGATAGAGCCATATAATTTCAAAGGAAACTCATTGACTAAAAAAACATATATTAAATAAATGGACTCATCAATCATACTTTGTCACTGAGCAGCCCTATCATGTTTTTTTCAATAATGTAAAATGTTGATTTTGTCAGCGTTTTTGATGTAATATAAATTCAGCGAAAGTACTTCCCACGAACATAATCAACCATCCCAAGTGATGTCACATGTTTATAATTTTCCTCAGTGCAGTTTGAAAATGTTTACAATTGGGTGGCCGTATGAAATGCGCTAGTTTTCTGGCAGATTGCAGTTTTTGACTATGCAATCATGTTTAACAGGCAGATTTGTTGTATATTATTTGTGCCCTAAAGAAGCATTTTCTGTTTCTAACAAACTCAGCACTCTTACAGCGATGTCCCTCAGTGGCACCTGGCTCAAAAGAACAGTGCAGGACAGGAGGCTGAGATCATTTTATTGTCTTTTGTGCAGAGCCAAATATATAACAGCATAATTATATATTGGCACTGTGTGTGATTTTTTCTGTTTCATAATTCTCATAAAATTCTATTCTTTGGAGCATGGATATATATTTCAAGAAAGCATTGCATTTCTTTTGAGCAGTGCTTCCATTCACAATCTGAGGTCTATATGTCAAACTGAATCTTTAAAGAAATGAAGAAGCCGGGCGCAGTGGCGCAAGCGTGTAATCCCAGTACTTGGGAGGCTGAGAACGGAGGATCCAGGTTCGCGGCCAGCCTCAGCTACTTAGTGAGGCCCTCCGCAACTTTGTGAGACCTGGTTTCAAAATAAAGTGTAAAAAATAGGGCCGGGGGTGTAGCTCGGAGGTAGAACAGCCCTGGGTTCAATCCCCGGTACCGCAAAAAAAATAAATAAATAAAAAATAAGGTTGGGGGTACAGCTCAGAGGTAGAATGCCCCTGGGTTCAATCCCCAGTACTGCAAATAAATAAATAAATTAACTAAATAAATAAATAAATAAAGAGATCAGTGCTGTACTTATTAAATGGAACTATGTCATAAAATCTTAATACAGTTCAGAAAGATATATAGCAATTAATTAAGTTGATTATATTAGAAAGAAATTAGAGGTTAAAGTTTTATCTAAATGAAAGTAGAGGTTAAAGTTGAGAAGAAGCAATGAGCAATGGTTAAGGTGTAATTCTGTAGTTCTCCTACTCTGAAAATGGAGATAAGAGGGAGAGAGAGATTGGAAAACTATAGTAACATCTGGTCTTTCCTCCATGAATAGTTGAGGACTTAAAATTGTTCCATGTGCCCAATCTATTCATCAGTGAGAACAAGTCAGCTGTTACCAAGTGTTCTGCCTTCTTCAAGGGAGAGGGAACTAAATTTTTTTTAATTTTTTCCTCTGACTCAGGCACTGCATTCAGGAATTTCCATATAGCATTTTTGATAAAAAAAAAAAAACTGACACCATTGCAGGAATTCAGGAAACAGTAGTAGTAATGCTATACATATTTTCTGCAAGGTTGAAATGATTTATAGGTGAGGTGCCATGCTACTTTGATTATAACTATAATGCTAATACTAAGTGTTTAAACATAGAATATCCTCCTGGCAGAAAGGTATCTCTCTATAGGAAATGATTTCCAAAATACAACCGGAAAATAATCATGTGAATAGTTATCTCTAGCTCATAAGCATGTCTGTCCCATGCAGCCAACTATGCCTTTCATTCTTCCTCCTTCTTTATCCTTGCCTCTCTAGATTGTTGTGTTAAGAATGGCTCAGTAGTGAGCACTCGTTCACATTTGCTTCTGCTTAACACAACATTCTAAAGTTTGAATGGATAGAATTTGTTCCATTGTTAATGTTTTGTTTGCATAATTATTATTTCAATGCCATAGGATGGAATTCAATGATAGTATTCACTTTATGTTGGCTTCAAAAGAGAGATTACAAAAAAAGATTCCAATAAAAATGATTGAAGACTGCCATTTTTTCTCTCAGGCCTCTCTCATCATCACTTGATAGTTAAATCATTCACTTTCTCCAGCTCTTTGCCATTATACTTGTCAGCCGTACTTTCTACTCTTTGTTTTTTATCCT
The DNA here is from genome assembly GCA_004027185.1 of Glis glis. NCBI lineage: Eukaryota > Metazoa > Chordata > Mammalia > Rodentia > Gliridae > Glis > Glis glis. Next base: position 25,151 of record PVJS01013292.1, on the reverse strand, counting down.
TTATTTTGAAACCGGGTCTCACTAAGTTGCAAAGGCCTCACTAAGTAGCTGAGGCTGGCCGCGAACCCGGATCCTCCGGTCTCAGCCTCCCAAGTACTGGGATTACAAGCGTGTGCCACCACACCCAACTAGCAGTACTTTCAATTTTAAACTTGTGAACTCTGCCAGATGCACCAGTTTCTTTTTTTTTTTTTTATTTTTTTTGCGGTACCGGGGATTGAACCCAGGGGCGTTACACCCCCGGCCCTATTTTTTTTTTATACTTTATTTTGAAACCGGGTCTCACGAAGTTGTGGAGGGTCTCACTAGGTAGAGAGAGAGAGAGAGAGCTGAGGCTGGCCGCGAACCCGGATCCTCCGGTGTCCGCCTCCCAAAGTACTGGGATTACAAGCATGCGCCACCACGCCCGGCTCAGATGCACCAGTTTCAATGGTTTTTAGTGCTAAAAATCTTTGCTCAACAACTCACGCTAATTGATTTTTTGAAAATTTGCATGTTTGCTAAGGGGACTATGTAATCTTTGTATTTGCATTTTACCATGTGATATTTATGGCATCTAAAAATGAACAAGAAATTTTCAGTCATAAGTGTTTATGTATTACTGTCTATGAGAATAGGTGTGCGTTAGGGAAGTAGGTGTGGATATTTGAATAAGAAGTATGTTTAGTAATTGATATTTTAGTACCAACTGTTCTTACATTATAAAATTGCTTTATTCATTCTGTAATCTTGTAAGTGCAAGGATTCAAAATCTGAGTACTTTTATGATAAAGCTTTTCATCAAAGAATTAGTAATAAAAGCCCTGAAATAAAAAGCACAAATCTTAGAATATAGGAGAGGACATGAGGCAGGACCAAACTAAACAAAACACACTCTAGGCTGGACCATCACCATTCTTATTTCAGCCAGAGTAATTATTTCATTGTAAGTTTTTCAGTGATGAAAAATGAAAATTTATTTTAGACTCAATGATAGACCTTTGCTGTTCTTTGCTTAATCTGTTTATAGTTGTCACTTCGAAGTGCATTTGAAAATGCATAAGCCTTCTGCTAAACTTATTATCACAATCAGGCCGGGCGTGGTGGCGCACGCTTGTAATCCCAGTACTTTGGGAGGCGGAGACCGGAGGATCCGGGTTTGCGGCCAGCCTCACCTCTCTCCCTCTCTCTCTCTCTCTCTCTCTGTCTCTCTCTCTCTCCCTCTCTCTCTTTCCTTAGTGAGGCCCTCCGCAACTTCATGAGACCCGGTTTCAAAATAAAGCATAAAAAATAGGGCCGGGGGTGTAGCGCGGAGGTAGAACGCCCCTGCGTTCAATCCCCGGTACTGCAAAAAAAAAAAAAAATATTATCACAATCACAATGCACTAAGTTAAGAATCCCATAAGGTAATAATACATCAACTTAACAGAAAGAAAAATTAAGAAAAGCAAATGGTCACAGAATTCCCAACGTAAGGAGAAGGGGGGGTTATGTCAGTAGAAGATAAAACTTTTGTTTATGGAAATTCATGATTGGAATTTTTAGAAGTAGAATTTTAAATTGAAAAAAGGAAACTATCTGTGAGTGTTTCCTTTGATACTCTGGAGGGATCGTACAGAACTAGAAGTGGAGAAAAAGAGAGATGAGTGTTTCAAATGAGGGTGAGAGCTGTTCAAAAGTCAGGGTTATACAAACAAAAATTAAGTGATATATTGTGTAGGGTGGAAAACACTGAGCGACTTTACAAAAAGAGATACCTTTTCAATATAAGCCTTTTTTAAATTATACATGAGTCTGTATTATTTCTGCTTTGCCATCAATCCTTCCTTAAAAGTCAACCAGAGGACCTATGGAAAATAACTGACAAAAAAAAATTGTTCATAAATGAGAAGTGGCGAGTGATGAGGAGGAAAAGAGATCTCAGCAGAAAGCAGGAATTTGGAGTAAACTAAAATAGGGGAATCAAATATCCCTCCATATTTCCCCCACAGAATCCTCAGAAATATTGAGGGTTTGGAAAGGATAGGTTCTTATATCTTTTGGAGGTAATATTGGAATAGTCAGTGAACCAAGAAGACTTAATGCCTTGGGGCATCATGGCATCCATGCCATGGATGGATGTTACATGAATAGTTCAGCCAAGATTCTCCTGTGCAGAGAAACTTGACATACTTCAGCACTTACAAGATGGTGTTGAGTATCTCAGGTGGCACATAGGGAAATGTTGAAGAACAGAACTTCCCATGACCTGGCGGCATTGAGGATGAGAGGGATAGAGAGCTGTTCAATTGACTGAGCGCTCTAACAGCAGCAAGAGTATGTTGGCAGTTAAAACCATACCTATGAGGCCTCTTGTAAGGTACTTTGGGCCAGTCTTCTCACTTAGAGATTTACCAAGTCTTCCTGAGAATAATTTCCTTCATTTGGTACCAAGAAATATGACAAAGAATCCTGGGAGAACTGAAGGAAATCAATGAATCTGTCAGCCCTTTATTGATACTGGGATCATTATTGTTAGAAGGAAAAAAATCCAAACTGGCAATGCAAAGGTGTTAAATAACTCCTTCCTATAAGTCTTTATCATATGTTAGACAGAGTAACCCTTTTATTGTTAGGCTGTAAAATAATATGAATGAAGTACAGATCACAACTGTATTTATTTAAAATTAAAAGAAATGCACATATCCTGCCTAAATATTAATTGATCTCTTTTTCATGAGACATGTATCCTGACAGAATTTGGAGTCAGGCAGGTCTGTGATTGAAACCCAGCTATTCCACCTATTAAATCCCAATGTTAGTTCAAGAGAGCTGCTTGTATTATTTTTGTCTTATTTATAAAAAAAGGATGATAATCCCATCCCCCACCTCTGGGAGTTTTAATAAGAATTACAATATATAGCCAGCATGGAAGCACATTCCTATTATCTCAGCCACTGGGAGGCTGAGGCTAAAGTAGGAGGATCTTAATTTCAAGGCCAACCTGGGAAACTTAGGGAAACTCTGTTTTAAAATAAAGTAATAAAAATAAAAGGGCTGGGATGTAGCTTAGTAATAGAGCACTTGCCTACCATGAGCAAAGTCCTGAATTCAATTTCCAGTAATGCAGACAAAAAAACAATAATAAAAAACAATTATAATACATAAGCCAGCATTTCTTAAAATAGGGAAACATGAGGTACATGTTTCTCAGTGATACATGAAGTATATTTATGTTTAGCTGGTATTAGAAGATCTTTGCTAAAATACTGTAATGGAGAGCCGGGCGTGGTGGCGCACACTTGTAAACCCAGTACTTTGGGAGGCGGAGACCGGAGGATACGGGTTCGCGGCCAGCCTCAGCTCTTTCTCTCTCTCTCTCTCTCTCTCTCTCTCATTAGTGAGGCCCTCCGCAACTTCATGAGACCCGGTTTCAAAATAAAGTATAAAAAATAGGGCCGGGGGCGTAGCGCGGAGGTAGAATGCCCCTGCGTTCAATCCCTGGTACTGCAAAAAAATAAAATAAAATAAAATAAAATACTGTAATGGAAAATATATCTATATCTATATATATCACTACTATTCTGTATGTATATTATGTATTATTACTATAGTGTATGTTTATTAAATTAGTAAACATGTAATTTTATAGAATAAGAAATAAGAAAAATAATTTCATTATAAAGAAAATCAATCAAAAACCAGATATGTCCTCAATGTGGCAAAGATTATGAAATTTAAGTCTGGAAATCATTGATTAACTATGTACAATATTTTTGGAAGAACCAAGGGTATATATAAAGTACTCAATAAAACATAATTATTGTTAAAAATGCCAGTCAGCCCGGGCGTGGTGGTGCATGCTTGTAATCCCAGTACTTTGGGAGGCAGAGACCGGAGGATCCGGGTTCGAGGCCAGCCTCAGCTCTCTCTCTCTCTCTCTCTACTTAGTGAGGCCCTCCGCAACTTTGTGAGACCTGGTTTCAAAATAAAGTATAAAACATAGGGCCGGGGGTGTAGCACGGAGGTAGAATGCCCCTGGGTCCTAAGCACCTTTTATGCATGTCACTTTATTTAACCCTGCTAGCAATTCCATGGTGCATGAACTGCTACTCACATTTTACAAGACACACAGTGGCTCGCGTCATTTGGAAGCGCTTTGCCCAACACCCCACGGTGGACTTGGCTGGTCATAGACACCACCCCTGGCTATGCACTACCACCATGCTTTGGCATTGTCAGTCCGCCACATCTGCTGCTTCCTTTCATGATCCATTGTGTGAGAATATAATCAGATCTCTTCTATCAAAGGAATAGCTTAACTTAAACTCCATTTTGTAAAACTGTCATTTTGTAACCTTGTATGCACTTATATTCTCTTGTAAAGCTGGCATTTCCTGAAAATTGTAAGTGCCAACCCTTCCCCTGGCATCTCCTCCAGCCAATGGTGTGAAGATTGTGCAACTATGCTGCCACCAATAGGAGCGCAGCACAGGAGCCTCGTGTTGGAAATAAAAAAACAGCAGGTTTCCGTCATTTTGTTCTTGCACACCTGACTTTACTGCTGGCGGGATCCCTTTGTGCAAAAAGTAAAATTGCCTTGCCAAGCCACTTTTGGCACTGATCCTTTGTCAGGTCAGCGAGAACTAGTCACTGGATTGGAGTCACACACACAGGCAGACTGTCATGGTGTAAGCAAAGCTAAGCACACTCCTTGTAGGAAGGGCGGTATCCTTATAGGACTTTATGGGCATTTCTCAGTATCTTTAGCAAGCTTATCCTGGTTTATGGAATCCTGCCAGAGTTCTGTCCAGATGTGTTGATGACCTAATTCCATCAGAGGTGAGAAGGCATTTTATGATTCCAGGGTCCGTTATGAACTGCAGCCCGGATGTGCTGGTCTGAGCCCTATGCTGACATGTCCAGACAAGTTTCTGAAGCTATATGCTGGCGTGTCTAAACAAGTTGTTTATGAATTCCTGAAGATTGTTTTATATCCCATGCTCTATACAGAAGTACCTGTTAGGATTTATAGGGACAAAAGGGACACGATTCAACAGCAAGGAACAGGCTTTATTCGGGATAAAACCTGGAGGGAGCAGCTGACAGGGGAAAGGACCCAGGACAGTCAGAAACCCACGTTCTTACAGACTTGGGGTTTTTATGGGGTTTAGGAAGGGAGAGAGTACAGGGACAGTTGTGTATCCCACCAATTGATGGGCTTGACACGGATCCACATCTGGTAAATTTATGGGCTGGGGGCAAGAGAATGGTTAGAAGCTTTTCTCCCTACTTTCCTGCAGTTTCTTTGCTCTTGGTCTCCTTCAGCAAGACCTCACAGTGCCCACAGTAGCACCATTCCCTGGCTGACAATAAACATGGAGTCGAAAGTCAATCAGCAATAGGAGAAGACACCCCTGCACATACCTCAGGGAGACCAGGAAACTGTGCACAGACAAAGGAAAAAAAAGTCATGGGAGGTGACCAAGTATTTCCTTGGTGGTTGGGATATTTCTAGATGAGGGTTGAGTATAAATGACAATGGTGTCTGAAGATCCCTAAGGAACCCAGACCCCAAAGGTTATAGTCTTCCTGTGAGGGGCCCAGCTGGAAGGGGATGCAATTAGGATCAGAGTTCGAGAAACCTAGAAAAAAAAGGGGGTGGATTGAGACTTTGATGGGAATACACAACCAGGAAACGGAGATGGTTTGAGCGCAAGACACCTCTAGGCAGAAGAGAGGTTGAGCCTCTACCAGGAATAGAAAAGAAAGGTACCTAAAATAACAAAATTAAGGACAAGCTATGCCCAGTATGTTGATTCCATATATGGTAACCTGCCCCAACTAGCAGCACACAGTAGTAAAACTATTGCATAAAAATGAAAGTCCCGCTGAAATTGGGGCTCAGCCTTTGGATGTGAATTCTCTGAGTCAATGCCGACACCTAAAAAACATTGCTCCCTTTTAATAGCCTCTGGAGAATCTCGCATCATGAGACTTTAAGGGAGTTGAAAATGATTTGCAAGAGATAAAACTTATTATTTAATTTTTTAAGTCACATTTAATGCATTGATTCTATGTTTAAAGCAATTATGCTTTCTTAAGACATTAATCTGCTCTTGGAAAAAGTATACAAAAACTAGCCTGAGAGCAAGAGTTTGGCATTTTCATTAAAATAATTTCCTATGTTCTTCATATTTAAAATAAGGTTCTCGGCTCTTAGTGACGTTTATGAAGAACTAGTTCAAGACAAAAGGTTTTATGTTTTATCAAGAAAATCTCTTCTGTTTATTAGGCCTTTGGGTACTTAGAAAATTACATTTTAGCAGAGTCAGGGTTTGAATGTCTGTGTTTTATAGCCTGTTAAATGACCACTTTATAACTCAAGATGTTACAGGGTGAGATAAAGTTATTTCATACCACCTCAGTCCTTGCTTATCTGCTTGGTAAACATTCAAACAAAAAGCACAAATGGGGAATACACACGATTTATCTAGAGAAATGAAGGCACTGTATTAAAAAGTCTGTAAAGAGAGGGGAAAGGGTCACACTCCAGGGGAAAAAGCTTCCGGAATGGGCCATTCCCAGGAATGGAAAGGTGTCCTGGGGCAATGGGGTTAAGCTCCAGAGATGGGCTCTGGATCAATCCCTTCCAGGGAAAGCAGCATGGAGTGTTCCAAGTGTTGAGTCTTACAGTCCCTCTGAATACCTTCTCTATATGCATTACATCTGTGTGATTGGCGGCTCTTTTCTCGTTGCAGCTTAGTGACCCTATTAAGGTTTTGCAGGTCTAAGACCACTGGGCACCGAAAGGAAAAACAAGATACTTGATTATCAGACAGCTCTGCCAAATATGTAAAAACAAAAGACAGATAGTCGTGGATAACCTTTATAACAAGCAAATTACTAGTACTAATGGACAAGATGATAGTAGTCGATATGTTAAATTGGATGCTGTTTGTTTTCGTGTTTTATGTAGAGTGAATTAATTATTTTTATTACAATCAGCAGAGATTTCTCAACTATACCTGAGATACCATCAAGGGAATAAGTAAACAACTAGATACCACAAGTAGGATGATCTAGGAAAATCATTTAGCTCTAGATATGAATTAGTGGAAGATGATAATGTTGATGATGATGATGACTTTGAGAGCAAAAATTACCATATGATAACAGAATTTGAAGAAAAGAGTAGCAATGTATTTAAAAAACGGGGAGAATTGTGAGAATATAATTAGATCTTTTCTATCAAAGGGGTAGCTTGACTTAAGCTCCATTTTTTAAAGCCACCATTTTGTAACCTTGTGTGCACTTATGTTCTATAGTAAAGCTGACATTTCCTGAAAATTCCAAGTGCTGACCCCTCCCCTGACATCTCCTCCAGCCAATGGCGTAAAGATTGTGCGGCTATCCTCCCACCAATAGGAGTCCGGCACAGGAGCCTCATGTTGGAAATAAAGACCCGGCGGTTTCTGCCATTTTGTTCTTGCACACGTGACTTCACTGGTGGCAGGATCTCTTTTTGCAAAACATAATATCTCCTTGCCGAACCACTTTCGAACATGTGTCTTTTCTTACAACGCCATGGAAATTTATTTCTAACAGTTGCCGTCCAAGATGTTGTTGTTTTAGACTCTGGTTCAGCAACAGAACACTTCTATTCAAATAAATTATATTTGCTGATATCAAGTGCAAGGCTATTTTTTAAAATTTAAAAGATATATTAAAATTCTACTAGCACATGTAATTAACCCAGGGATACTAAAAGAAAAAAAAAACATTTGCAGTGAATGTGAGGACTATAAGCCTTTCGAGCCAGCAGTTTCCCAATTAGTGCAATTATCTCTGGAATTCTTATTAACTGAGGTCACCATTGGCTGTCTTTAGGTTAAATGGGGAATTCTTAACAAAGGGGAATAAAGAAATAGCTATCATATTTCATAAGACATGGTTTCTAATAAAGTGACTTTAAAAAATTAATTGGTTCTATAATAATGGCCCCAAAAAGCAAATGAAGTCGGAATTATAAATGAATCAAGTAGTACATTTAGATCTTTTGCATAAAATTGCAGTGGTTTGCTAAATTTTGGAGAATAATATGCATTTTTAAAATTACTTCCTTATTTGCAATTGCTGTACTATATATTGCAGTAAACATAGGAATAGGGATAAAAGCCTTACTTTTAACTCTTACAATGTGGCATAAAACATATATTTAAGAAAAGAATCCAAGAACCATATGAAAATGACAGGTCTTTATGTAATTAATAAAGAAATTGTAAGTAGAGGAATGTTTAGGTCAACACTAAATAGGAAAGTTTGCAGGAAAAAAATTAGAAGAATATATTTGCCTTCTCTTCAGCTCAAACAGGTTTTTGGTTTGAATGCTATGCAGAATAAGGTGAGGAATTTCTATAAGTTCAGTTTAGATGGGACAAGTTTGCAGAAAGTGGTTAACAGCTGATGGTTGAACTCATGACAAATAAGAAGATGGGATTACTCATCAAAACTTCTACACAAATATCAAACTTCAAAAGAACAAGGAATGAAGACAAGGTAGGTAGTTCCTTATAATTAGATTAGTGAGACACAATGTATACATAATGGAGAATTTTATGAATGATCAGAATTTGAGCATGTACTCATTAATTCATAGAGGAAGCAGAGCAGAAGGAAACCAGGAAATCATATTTTCTTCCCTCTTCCTTTCTTCCTTCACTACTTGCTTATTAGTATTATAATCCATGAAAACTCTTCATAGGAAGGGGCAAAAATAAGTCTGCAGTCTCTCTTTGCTGACAAATACCCATCTGTTAGTGGAGAAAATAATGCCGATGATAGTTAACCCTAGTTCAGGCAGAACAGGCAAAGGACTATTCTAGAAAGAGTACAAAGGAGATGGAAATTAATACCTAATATAGAAAAAAGGAAAGGGTCTGTGGAAAAAGTCAGTTAATTCATTAAGTCTACCTAGAAAATGAAGGACTGCGATGGGCAGAGGGTGGAGAGGAAGAAGAGGATGACAGGCATTCATTATTAGGACTCTGATAGCAAAAACATAGCGATCGTGAAATTCAAATATTTGTTGAGATCAGCCAGTAGGCTAGAAAGAACATAAGGGTAAATGAGAGGAAGTAATGCTGGCTGCCATGGTCATGTGTGGGCTAATTTCTTCCTGTGTACATGTAGAACATATTTTTAGAGTAAAAATATGAGTCCAGTGTGTCAGTGTGTGTGTGTGTGTGTGTGTGTGTGTAGGGATGGGGAAACATTAGAGCCAGACTATACATATTATTTATTTATTTATTTACTTATTTATTTATTTATTCCAGTAAGGCTAGGAAGAAAGCTTAAAAGAGATTTTGAGCAAAAGATTGACATAAAAGTATTGAAGCTCAAATGAGAAAGTTGCTGAAGAGGGGTGGGTTGAAAAGAAGTAGCTTTGAAATTATTCCAAGACTATAACTGAGAAGCGATGAGACCCAAATTAAAGGTGAGGGAAAAACTCAAAGCAGAAACAAGACATATTCCAGAAATCAAGCCAAATAAGAAATATAAAGGATAACAGCAAATTTTTAGTAACGGGCTTGAGCAACACAAAAGAGGCGCTTTAAGAAATGGCATGGATATTTCTGTTGCCGTTTATTCTACTTGCATTTAGCACGTGACATGAACTAAATTATTAAAACCACACCATTGATACCGAATGCATCACAACACTTGTAAAAATTTAACAAATGAAAATTTAAGCAGCCTGAAATTGTTGATCAGAATACATTGCAATTATTTTTATAGTCACATGAATCGATTCCTAGTATCAGGAGCTCACAATCCACTTAAATTATTTTATCATCGGAACAGGCTAAATGATCAGAGTACAGTGTACTCTGTTAGCTCCAATAGACACATCCTAAAGAAAGCACTGACTACATTTCTATAATTTTTATCTAAGCTTTTTTTTTGTGTGTGTGGTACTGGGAATTGAACACAGGAACATTCTACCTCTGAGCTATACCCCCAGTTCTATTTTATTTTGAAATAGGGTCTCACTAAGTCACTGAGGGCCTTGCGAAGTTGCTGAGGCTGGCCTTAAACCTGGAATCCTCCTGTCTTAGACTATCAAGTACTAGGATTGCAGGTGTGTTTTAGCATGCAGGCTTCTATATAAGGTTTTTAAAGACTTAAAATTTAAATTCAAGAGGGTTTACTGTAAACTCTAGACTAATTAATAAATTTGAGTTGGAAAAAATTAATAGCATTTCCCCACAATATTAAGTATAATATACTTAATGTCTTTATGTGAAAAAGCTGTCCTAAAAATTGTCATGTTTTAAATTCACACACTCACTTGTCTCCTGAAATTTACCTCTGATGTGTATCATGAAAATCATGATACAGTTACCTTTTAAGTTAAACATCGTACATGAACACAAGTTAAATGTAATTGCATAATGCATCTTAATTACTTGTTTAATAACTGTCAGACCTCACAAGATTGCAGAAATTAAATATGCAAAAATATATTAACTCATCTATTCCATCCCCTTGACAGCGCATGAATATTCTCCGTTAAGAAAAATGTTTTACAAAGTAATTTTCTGTTCTGGTTTTAAATTGTGTTTTTCAAAACGATGTATTGTGGAACTCATCGAATTTTTTATTTTACTATTAAAATGAGACTAATTGTTTTTATGAGTTTGGGGTTACTCAGAAGTCAGTGGACTCTAAAAATGTATTATGCATGTACACAGGAAGAAATTAGCCCACACGATGTTAAGTGATAATATAAAATATTAATATAGTATGCTCTTTATAGATATGCACATATAGACATGTATACTATATATTTGTGTAGTATTTAATGTGTACCTATTACATACACATGCATTAAATAAAAAGCAACTTTCCAGAGATAAAATCTATGGAATTTGGTAAATGATTCAACTTGCGTGGTGAGATAAGTAGAAGTGGCAGGAAATATCCAGAGATTTCTGGTTTCAGAAGTTCAAGTGAAGACGAGTAGTTAGTTGCCTATGGTATAGTTTAGCACCATACGTGCAGAGGAGAGAAAGAAAACTATCAGGGAGGTCATAACCTTATGGATACATCTTCCCCAGTCCTTTTTCCCAAATAGAGGCCCGCTTCTTCAGTAGTCCCTAAACTATGCTCGGCCCTTGGGCTAAACTGAGTTTCCTTGTGGAGCTTTGGACCTCCACGCCCTCTCCTCCAGGTACACTCAAGATACAGCAATGCTATTTTACACATTTTACACCTCACCGTTTACAAAGTATTTATGTGTACTTTAAATACATTGGTGCTTATTGTAACCCTGAGTCAAGTGGATAAGTGTTATACTTTACATCTTGCAGATGAGTAAATGAGGCTTTAAAATTTAAAATCTTCTGTAACAGACCCAATACTAGCAGCAAGATCTTCTGCTCTCAGGAAGATACACTTATCTCTCTTCCTGAGTACCTCCAGAATGACCAGATCTTTGGTGATGCTTCTAATATACTAACGACAATTAGAGTACAATTTAGTAAATGACCCAATAGCCATTTGAAACTAGTTTGAAATAGATTTATTAAGTGGCAGAAAAAATTTAAGCGACATTTGCACCATTCGATGAAGTGTGTAATGATGTAAGAATCCCTTGATATTTGAGCATAATAGGTATCTATTGCAAGCATTTCTTTCAAAAATATATTGGTAGTAATATTTAGAGTTGTATTTCTTTTTTTAATTTTTATTTGTTTATTTATTTTTACGTTCATTTATCGGTGCATTGTAATTATACATTTGATAAGTCTCAGGTTAGCAGAATCACACAGGCACACATTGCTCATTTAGCCCTCTCTCAAATCCCACCCTAAAGCAAATAATATCATTGGTCTGATGCTGAAAATGTGCCCCATTTTAGTAGTATTTTTTTCATTTTGGAAGAGCATGTCTCTTGCAATCTAATAATTGTTATTCAAAAATTGTTTTTCAGAAAAGGCAAAAATGGAAGAGGTTGTTGATTTTTGCTTTTCAAACCTCAAGTTGATGAAGATAACACTTTGACAATTGACTCTCTTATGAAAATACATTTCATCAACAAAAATCTTACATATGACATGCAAATGCATTTAACAAGTGGTGTAACTAAGTAGAGTGTGGAGAAAACAGTTGTATTCAAATGTAGGACAGTTGTAAATTAGATTTTATGATGACACTTTATGCATGCTTTTTTGAGAAAAATGTCAAAACTATCAGTTCAATGAGCCACTAGAGGGGAAAAGAAACTCATCGATGTTAAGAGATTCTTAATAAACATGAAACATATAATTAAATAAAAAAGATCAAAAGCTGAATAAGATACAGCTGAATATATATTTTTACTTTTTTCTAGTCCAAATTAGGAATATTATATTAAATAAGGGTTAATTTTCATCAAATGGGACATTTTCACTTTCATTATTAGCATTTTCAAATAAATGACAATGCCATTATGATAGAAAATGTCTTAAGGAAACCATTTAAATCATTTAAAATAAATGATTCTTATGATTATATTGAAAGGATGTGCTTGGCTAAGAGGGAATACTGAATGCTATCAAATATTCTCCATAACGAGGAATCATTACTCAATCCATAATTGATTAATCATAATTTTATTTTTAAGATTTATACTTTTAGTTGCTTGTTCCATTTTTATATGGCCTTAGTCCATGTGCTATCATACTTTGGGAATTAAACTCCATATGTGCAGAGAATTTCTGGATACCTAGCTAGCTATTCGAGCACATCAAATGTTTTACTTCATTTCAGTTCAATAAAATATTTTTATCTTGTGTGAGAGGAGTTACGCTGTATCTTAAGTGATATGAAAATAAATAATACATGGATTTTTCCCTCTAGGAGTTAATAATTCCTTTGGAAAAATACACATAAACACTCATAGTGGAGTAACATTTCTGCTCTAGGTAGGAGGGCAATACTAAAACCATAGCTACCCTTCAGGATAAGAAAATTACAGGTGATGACTACAGTTACCCCCTTTCTATAACATGGATATTAGGGTTAAGTCATTTTCGCCTAAACAATAAATTATTCTTATCACTGATATTCTTAGTATTTTTGTGCAAATTTAAGACACTGTCTTTAGAGGACAAATCCACCTGAAATCTGTTTTCCTTTTCTTTTGTACTTCTGTTTTTGAATGTTGTAGGTTCTGATATTCTTTGAATATTCTTATAAGATTATGGAGCTGAAAAGTTAGCCACACCCCTGTCTTAATATATATTAGCAATCTAAGCATTGAGATGATCCTGGTTCCATTTAAAATATTTCGATGTGCAGACCCACATACAGTTGTTGACTTTATTTACTTTTAGCTTCAATAATATTCACTTATTAATTAATAATTTATTCAGGAAATATTATTGAGAACCTGATACCTGCCACAGACTGTTTTAGCTATAGGAGGTAACAGATTAATTGTCAAAAATAAGAGAGATAAACTGGGCGTGATGGTGCACGCCTATAATCCCAGTACTTGGGAAGCTGAGACAGGAGGATTGCAGATCTACGACCAGCCTCAGTAGCTTAGTGAGGACCTCTGCAATTTAGTGACACCCTGTTTCAAAATAAAAATAGGGCTGGTGTGAAGCTTAGAGGTAGAATGCCCCTGAGTTCAATGCCCAGTATCACACACATACACATACACACACACACACACACACACACAAAGAAAGAATAGTAGCTAAAAATACTGAGAAAAAATTAAAAACCTGCCTTCTTATGGTTACCATTCTAGTTGAGGAGACTGAAAACAAGAAAGTTAAATAAATTACATGGTAGATAATGATATGCACTAAAGATGTATATCAAAATAGAAAATCCAGGCTGGGCGTGGTGGTGGACGCTTGAAATTCCAGTACTTTGGGAGGCTCTCTCGCTCTCTCTCTCCCTGTCTCTCTCTCTCTCTCTACCTAGTGAGGCCCTCCACAACTTCGTGAGACCCGGTTTCAAAATAAAGTATAAAAAAATAGGGCCGGGGGTGTAGCGCAGAGGTAGAACGCCCCTGGGTTCAATCCCCGGTACCACAAAAGAAAAAAAAAATTAAAATAGAAAATCCCACTGGCCAAACATACATCCACACTGAATCCCAGATGGTCTGCATAGTTTCCTGGGAGTCTGAAAACCTTAGCTACCAGGATCTAAGCTTTCATAAAAAGAAGAGCCCTGGAGAATTTAAGAAAAAATACTAGGTATTAAAAGAAACAATACCTAGCAGAGAGTATATCACTTTGGCCAATATTTAAAATTTTAACCATCAGTCATGGACAAAAAACCCAACACGATTCTTTCTCATATAACTATTCCTCGTACAAACAATTTTCTCTTCCCTAAGAGCAGATATCCAAAATTTCATAGGTCACCAAACTCATCCCTGAATGATACACATTCTTCTTTTAATTTCAGTGGCAACCCTTCTTTGATATATTTTTTGTAGCTGAAATTAATTCACATGAACCACCAACACCTTATGTAAATTAGTAAGTGAAAAATGGAGGGAAGATAAGAACTTGGTGGCCAATATATAAAAAGTTGTACATAATAAAGCAAGGAAGAAAATATGAATATGCATAGCTCTTAGGTTCTCTTTTCTTCAATGGGTTCCAACGGCGTAGTTTGCAACGTTAATTTTCTCCTTCCACTCACCATTCCTTGGCCCCTTCCCCACAGCTAGCATTCAGCTGGCCTTGTTCAAATCTTCCTTCGTGAACACTTAGGATGCTGTATTGTTCCTGTCTTTATTGAGTTGCTGTTTTCTAGGAAGTGTTAATACAAGTAAACACATGGCTGGGTTGGGTGTGTGGTTCAGTGGTAGAGTTCTTGCCTAGCAGTCAAGAGACCCTGGGTTCCATCCCTAGCACTGCACAACAAACAAACAATATAATTTCCCCCAAAAAAGGAGTATCCTAAGATTCACATATGGACCTCTTTTTCCCCCATAGCTAAGCACAATTGTATTGGACATTTTGCTAGTGTTGAACGAGGAGCAAGGAACAGAAAATTCGAGACCCCGACTCAGTTAAGGCAGGAGGCATTTTATTACCGCGGGGCTACCTCTCTCCAGCAAGACAGAAAAATGGCAGCCCCTTGTATAGTTCACCATTTCCTTTTATAGAGAGCAAGCAGAGTTCGCAGGTTATGCTTTAAATTGAACAATCAGAGTAAATTTTTTCTTATTTAGAAGCAAGGGGGTAGGTCTAGGGGCGTGAGCTGAGCGTACAGGCGGGAACCAATTTCGTGGGCTTTGTCCAGGAGCGGGAACCAGTTTTGTGGGCTTTGTCGGCCAAAGGTCAGGGAGTCTAATTTTAGGGTAGAAAACAAGGCTAAAAAAATTACTTTTAGGGCCGGGCGTGGTGGCGCACGCTTGTAATCCCAGGAGGCGGAGACCGGAGGATCCGGGTTCATGGCCAGCCTCAGCTACTTAGTGAGGCCCTCCGCAACTTAGTGAGACCCGGTTTCAAAATAAAGGATAAAAAAAATAGGGCCGGGGGTGTATCTCGGAGATAAAACGCCCCCTGGGTTCGATCCCTGGTACTGCAAAAAAAATTACTTTTAGGGCATGTTATCACAGCTAGATATTAAATAACAGAGTGTCTCAACAGTAGCTCTAGAAAATAGACCTACCATGGAAATCTGAAATGAGTTTTCTGAGTTGGCAGGGTGTGACTTTGATGACAACTTCTTTGCCATGCTGGGGCTGGCTCACATTCCGAGGAGCTCAGGTGGTACCAATGGAGCCTCTCTGAAGGCTTGAGGACAACAACTTCCTCTTGGCCGGGCCCTGACTCCCACCAGTGCTGCTGAGTGTCTGACCGCCAACATCAAGGTGGTCAGCACCCTGTGTCCAGGGGAACCAGATAGTCACCTGTCACAGTATAATTGCAGGAGATTCTTTTCAGGATGGAGAGGCCAGAGATTTATCCTCATGAAAATAAACCTACTTGATATGGATTATTTTTCTCCTCAAATGCTTGCAATGCTTCTATAAACCCATCAACTTTCGACTTTCTGGATGTTTTATGTGTTGTAATGGTGCCCAGGGCACTTAGATGGGGAAGATCTAGAAGTTGCTGCAAAACATCACATCTACAAAGCCCATGCATGTGCATGTTGCCAGTGTGAAAATCGATGGATTTTTACTTTTTTTCAACCACAAAATATCATACCATGTATCTTGCTAACAAAATAGGATAACTAAAGAAATTATTTGATGAACATAAATATAAATATAAGTACATAGTGCTGGGGCTTTTTCCCTTAAAAATACAGAAGAAAATACAAGAAGGGGTCCTAGGAACTATTGACTGAAATACAGGAAGTAACTAGAAGGTTCTGCCTAGACAGATGGCTTGATCTAACTTTCTCCTCTACCCTCTGTCCTACATGTGTTTCCTCAGTCACATGCTTCTCTTTCATCATGTGTGGATTTAGATAAACTATCTCACTTGGTTAATAAAACAAGAATGATATTCCAAGTTTTTAAAAAAGTACTTAGGCACTGAGCCCTTGATAAAAATTATTATAACCCTTACATATACAGAAAATTTATTGATTGGTTGCTAAGCACTAAGAAAATGGAGTTCAAAGATTCAGGATTCTGGACACAGGATCCCACAGTGAAGTTTGGGAATATTGTTTGTGATTATGTCATTTGCCAGACTATGGATGAAACTAGAGAATATTATGCTAAGTGAGACTGGCCAGTCTCAGAAAGTCAAGAGTGCTATACTTTCTCTCATATGTGGAAGCTAGAGAGAAAATAGGAAACAAGAGGGACTTCAGACAAATGAGAAGAGAGACCAGTAGAATAGCAGAAGGGGATTGGAAGAGGAAGGTGGGGAAAGAAAAAAGGAGAACTGATTTGAAGGAAACAGTTCAAAGAATTTTATGTCCGTGTATGAAGGCATCACTACCAATCTAACATGCATGGGGAGGGGTGGGTAGCAGATCTGAAGGGAAACATACCAATTGCTGTGTGTACGTATGTCTAGATCACTTTGAACCTCACTATGATGTATAATTGCAGTGTACCAATTAAGGTATAAAAAGACCAAAAATACTATAAAAAGTTTGATCAACCTGACGACACAGGAATTTCAGAGAAGAGTATCTAATACAGACTTTAAGACAACATATTGGTTTAAGTGAATCTTGAGCGATGAGGATAAATGGCACAAAGACAAATGGGAAAGATATTCTAAGAAGAAAACAGAGTGGATGCCAATTGCAGCATGAGACCACATGATCCTACCAGGAAGCAACAAATAATTCCTAATGTAAGTAGAGTGTTAGGGTGACATGGGAGACAGTCCAATCTCTAGAGAAAATTCAAACATGTACTTCTTCCTGAAAAGGTTAAGCTACATTGTGCAGGGGGGAGAAAATAGATTTCTCAGCCACAAAAATACTCTACCAGGGCAGATATGGATTACCAAGAAGAATAAAGAATAAAGAATAAAGCAGTTGTGCATAGAACTGAAAGAGCCATATGTTCTTTTAACTCACATCATTGGCCCTTAGATTGTTCCAATTCAAGCAGCTGCTATGTTTGCATAGTCCTAAGTAATTTTAGACGAATTCTCCAATGTTGCAAGATCAAGGTAGAAGCAAGTAGTGCCCACATTGGAAAGAAAGCAGAAATAAGCCAGAAAAGGTTATATGTAGCCAGGCATGGTGGTGCACGCCTGTAATCCCAGTACTTGGGAAGCAGACACAGGAGCATGGCAAGTTCAAGACCTGCCTCAGCAGTTTAAGGAGAACCTGTTTTAAAGTAAACACAATTGAAAAGGGCTGGGGTAGAGCTCATAGGTAGAATGCCCCTGGGTTCAATCCCCAGTACCTACTTACTGAATAAATAATAAATAAATAAATAAAGTTATATATGTCATGAGCTTTTATTTATGAGGACTTTTTTTTACTTCTGGTGGTTAAAGCCAAATTCATTGGAATCATAAAACTAAGAAGAGTTTTGTGGGCTGTATCCCAGTAGTAAATGGCAGTGCATTTTCCAGTAAGGTTGTCTAACACAGAGAACACGCATCGGACTAAGATGAACAGCAATAGAGTGGGTGGCTAGTCAAAAATTGGAAGCAAGTAGTTCCTTGTATTGGCTGTTCAGACCCCCAAACAGGTAAGATTCACCATAGTCAAATATGTATGAAAAGGATCTCTCTTTTGCAGTGTGAATTTATTACCCAAAGTAGTCCTCCTGAACAAAATGCAAACAAATTAAAATAGAAAAGCATGAGGTCATTCAAAGTAGAATATGTTGTAGTCTAAGTGCCTTGTTTCATTTTTTTTTGTTCCTGATAATTTTTGTAATAAATTATTATCACGTGTTTAGAAGGTTCTGTGATGTAGGTAGAATGATCTGTACAGGTGAAGTTTATGCATAAGTGCACTAATGTGTATGATCTTGCTGCTATTCCTGCCCCCCCAAATTAGTTTCATACCTAGAATTTAAACTTACTCTGCTATATATATATATATATATATATATATATATATATATATATTGATGATATATAGATACCATGAAATGTTTTGGCCCTAGGAACTGCTGGAAGGATCTTATCCATCTCTATCTAATTTTGAGCTTTATCAACAACATTTAGAAGAGGTTTACTTAGTAAGAGATGGTTTTATATTACATGCTGTAAAATCACAGTTCAAAATTACCTGAGTAAATTTATTTTCTTTAACAAGTGCTTTATAAATATTCATTTAAAAAGTCATGTTTATAAATTGAAATGGTCCTTTGTAAATGTCCAATTACAATCATTTGACAAGTATAAATACACTTTGTGGCAAACAATACCCTGATTTATGCAGATCCCATTAGATATGACTGTGAACTATAATTATCCTAGTGGACTATAATTTAGTCTGCCCAGTCATTCATAGAGTTTAATACACTCAACTGAGACTGAATTTTCGAGGCTGTTTCTTACCGTGGCAATGATGTATGTGTCACCGCCCTTTCTAATTCTGTTTTCACTTGAATAAATAATCTCAGCTAGGACCTCATTCATGCCATTTTGCTCCACTCAACAGGACCAATGCAAAATAAGAATATTAATAGCAAGTCATTTTTTGCGATCTAAAAAAAATGCTTGTTTGCAATCTTTGTTAGTAATTCTTTCTTTTTCATATATTTGGTTGTTAGAGGTTAAATGCAGTGGTAGTTAAATGATTGCCTTGATGAAGTAAATTACCTCTTTTAGAGAATGTCATATATAGCCAAGAAACTGCTGCTAAAATATGGATGTCAAGTTTGAACAAAAATAACGCATGTTTATTTTTCTATTTTATATTCAAGACCCATCATTTCTCTTGAGTTGGTAGGTAAAATCAGTTTTTACAATTTAATATGCTTTTAGGCATAGCTAATGCCAATGCATAACACAAATAGAACACAAGAAAGGGTATAGAATCACTTCGAGCAGGGTTTGCATGATAACAAAATAACGAGGCAGTTCAGATGAATCACCATTTTGGTACCATTCAAAAATACGAGGAATGTGAACATTATATTACATAGCACCATATTGACACTGAATAGCCCTCATTATGTGCGGCTTTTGATTTATTATCGTAAATAGCTGCTTTTAAAACTTTTATTGGTGCATTGTAATCATACATCACAGTGAGGTTCAAAGTGATACAGACGTACATGCACACGGTACTTGGTATGTTTCTTTCCACATCCCACCCTTCTCCCTTCTCCCTTCTCCTTCCTCCCCGTACATGTTAGTGAGATTGGTACTGATACCTTTATTTATGGGCTTTGTTTGAACTGTTGAATGTAACCCTATTTTTTTTTCCAAATTTAGATGACATCCTATGGAGAACAGTCTATTGTCAAAGAATGATTATTTCATTTCTTCTCAATGCAACAGTCCGATTCAACTTAGGGAATTTTTTCAAAACTTTTTATGCTATTCTTATGAATTAATTTTGTAATACCAAGTAAAATAAGCTTGCAGTACAATAGGAAATTATAGACTGGAATGAAGCAATTTGTAATTAAATGTATACAGTAAAAAATACTTGTTCCACAATGCAAATCACTTTTTTGGCCCATACCTATTGACTAAAGCCACTGCTCCCTCAGGGTGCTTAAAGTATTTGTCCCTGAATCATTTTCTACAAAACATAAACCCAACTGTTTAATGACACCTGCTTCTAGTATCTGCAGCTGTTTGCATTGTCAGGGACATCATCATTAGGAGGCAGTGCTGTGTTGAGGTCACTCTGGACCTTGGGCCCACGCGTGCAGGGGCCCTGGATCTTCAAAATGGACCGATGATGATGAACACAGTATTGTGCTCCAAGTGGAGACCATGGTAATATCTCTCTTGGATTTTGAAGTGATACTATGTTAGATGAGTTTCAGAATGGTCATAATATTACTCCAGACTTAACACATTTGTCAGTTTTTATTGATAAACATCTCAGTCTTCAAGTCCATCATTCATAGGTGACTGTACATGGCATATTCAAGGTCGGGGAGCAAATGGGATTTTAAACAACAGCTGGTGCTTACAAAACCCAGGGTATTTAAAGATTGCAATCCTCTAATTCTAGGCAGATATACAAGATACTCCCTTGGAGATTTTTTTCCACAGGACATTGACAGTTTCTTTCTCAAGGGGCTTCCCATCCGTCTTTTCTGGTTGAAGTTCTTCCTACCACCTCGGTTGACACCTGGGTTCACTACCAGAAGTGCAGTTGTGTTTGCAACCCAGCAAAGACCTCAAATTACAAAACACATTTCTCCATGCTATGTATACTTTTAAATATACTAGTACATGTTCACTCATTTATTTCCTTCTTTATCCCTAAAATTTGTATTTTTTATTTTTCTTGTTTTTCGTATTAATGTTGTTTGTATGAAATGCTTCATTTTGATCACTTTATCATTACTTATATAAAGAAACATTTTTTCAATTTTGTTTACTTGGAGTTAAAAGGAAGGAAACACGTCAACTCATTTGATGTTTCTTCCACAGCAGTTGCAACAACATAACAATTGTAAAGCTCTTACATCACTGTAATCGATGTCCATTTAAATTTATAGGCAATTTGGAAGACATTGCAAATTGAAGAAGTTCCTTCCTTACTGAGAAATTACAGTTTCAGCACATCTGCCTTCTTTACATAGCAACTGTTTGGTTAGTGAGTTTCCCATTCACTTGTGGAAACCAGGTTGTCCCAAATTTCACCTTCAATGGTATTCAATATTAACTGTTTGGCTGAGGAAAAATGCTTTTTTGAAATTAAATAAAAAGTAGCATGGGCTTAATGAGCTCTGCCTGTGCCTTTGAACACTGGCAACCTCAAGGTACACTGAAAGTTTTGAGTGCTTCCATTGAAAGTCTTCAGTGCTTTCGAAACAATGCCAGTACAAGAGGCCTGGCTCTACGAGATGAAATCGGAAGAGTTCAAAAGCAAAAGGAATGTTCTCCTTCTCAGTAGGCTGGTTAATTGCATGTGCATTCATTTTGATTGATTTTTAACACTGATGGAGAGAAAGTAACTTTTCAGTGCAGAAACAATTACAGCAGGCACAGCCATCCTTTACTGAATGAACAATGCTATTTATAAAGGAAGAAAATTACAAAGGTTTGTTTCCTGCTGTTAATTTTGCTAGGATACTGAATTAGTATGATACTGCTGGGAGCGGCAGGAGACCTTTAAGATACATGAGCAGGAAGGAGCCGACCTGATGAGCAGCATTAATCATCAAACGCTCCAGCTAGTGAGCATGTCAACAAGGGCTAGAGAGGGATTGCCCCTGGCCCCCACCCTGCAAGGTAGTGTAGAAGGTAATTTTAAGTAACAGATAAAGTGACCCAAATCATTGATTAATTTTTGACTCGCATCGCTCAGAGGTAAGAGACAAAATCCGTGGTGGAAACAAAGCTGTTTTGTTGAAGGAAAATCAACAAAAAATTAGACCATCTCTATTTTCCCCTTTTGGCTCTGCATCTAATTTGTATGTTTGCTAGAGCCACCAGAACCAAGTACAGTACTTCAGGCTGGGTGGTTTAAACTACAGAAATGTATTGACTCATGACTTGGAGGCTAGAAGTCTGAGCTGAAGATGTGGGAAGGTTTGGTTTCCTTGGAAGACTGTGGAAAGTAGTGTTTTCTAGGCCCTCCTTCTGGCTTCTGGTAGTTTTCTGGCAGTCTCCAGAATTCTTTTGCTTATAAAGGCATCACCCCCATCTCTGCATTCACATTCATATGCTATTCCTTTTTGCAGAGGCATTTATTCCCCGATTTGCCTTTTTTTTTCTTTATAAGACCAGTCATATTGAATTAGGGCCCACCTTAATGGTCTCATTTTAATCTGATTACCTCTGAAACACTCTATCTTCAACTGTGATCACACTGTGAGCTACCTTAGGATTGACGCATATCAGTTGGAGGGGGGCGCAATGCAACTCTCAACATGACTGTAAAAGAATTAGAATATTAGTCAGAATTTCAATCTCTAGCTGAAACAATTTCAAATTGGCTTGAGGGAGGAAATATGCACTCATCGTGAAGTTTGCCAGGGGGCAGACTATGGAAATATGTGCCTATTAAAGCTTTCTGAAGCATTTGCAAATTAAAGCATTTTTGTTGTATTATTTATAATGGTAGGATCATTGGAAGTTAGCTGCAGAACACTGTATTTTATATGTGGAAACCAAGGTCACAGTGCTGTAGAAAAATCTTGCAGAAATTATAAAGCTAATCATAGGGAGAATGTGCAAGTTTAGTATATATCCTCAGAGAACACACCAAACAAAAGGTAGATACGGTTTACTCTTACTAGGTATATTTTGTACTTAGCAGATCTTTTACTTTCTGGTGCACATAAAGGATGCATTTTTTTGTTATTGTTTTTCCTGTATGAATAAAATCATACCATATTGGTTTTGAAATGAAGAGTAAGTTTTAAGTGTACGCATGGTACCTCTGTGGGTAAATAAAATTTTCATCAGAAGCAAGCGCACTTGTCAAAGAGAATTCGCATAGTGTGTGCCAGTGCTGATCATAAGAGACTCATATTTTAAATTTTACAAGCCATGTAACATCTCTATTGTTATAAAGCCACTGCAGGAATAATTGTGTTACCAGGATTATTTTTCACTTTATAGGTGGTGAATGCCAATACGAATATGATAATGCTTTCCATCATCAGCAACCATGTTGGACCTATCCTGCAAACAAATTTGTTTTCCACGCCATCCATGTATCATAGTATTGACAAGTATCTACTAGAAAACTTGCTAAAACGGCTTAAATTATGGAAGTTTTATTTTTTAGTTTCTTAAGCATATAGCTGTGGAAGGGATATTTACATGTACAATTTTCCTTCAACCTGTGCTTTTTTTGTTGTTGTTTTTCATTTTAGTTTATTTTTGGTGGTACTGGGGATTGAACCCAGGGGCATTCTACCTCAGAGCTACACCCCCAGTCCATTTTACTTTTTATATTTTTTATTTTTATTTATTTTTTATTTATTCATTTTTTGTGGTACTGGGGATTGTACCTCTGAGCTACACCTCCAGCCCTATTTTTTACTCTTTATCTTGAAACAGCATCTCACTAAGTTGCGGAGGGCCTCACTAAGTAGCTGAGGCTGGCCACGAACCCGGATCCTCCAGTCTCAGCCTCCCAAGTACTGGGATTACAAGCCTGTGCCACCATGCCTGGCTTTACTTTTTATTTTGAAACAGGGTCTTGTTTATTTGCTGAGGACCTCACTAAGTTGCTGAGGCTGGCTTAAAACCTGAGATTCTCTTGACACAGCCTTCCAAAAACTAGGATTACAGGCATGTGCCCCCATGCCTGGCTCAACCTGTGTTGAAAAATATATATATCTATATATACTTTTTTTGCTTTCCTGAGACTATTTTCAATGGTTAAGAGCTATAGAGCAAGTCTGAGTACTGACTATTTCCTATATTTAGCTAAGTGAGAAAAAAGAAATTCTTGAGCCAATCACAATATGTTGCAACTCATTTCTTCTCCTAATCTTTTCTAGAATATTGCATCATCTTTTGTTTTCTCATTTGCTTCTGTTTAGTCAGGAAGCATTTTTCTATGATGAACACAAGTTTTGTATGTCAATGGGAGATGGCAATGACGATAGCACCATGTACCAGGGGCGTCATAAGTTTGTGATAAACTCCTGTCCAATTTGTTTCTTTTTTGAAACAGTATTTGGAAGCAAAGCAGAAGATATGAATGTTATTTATGGCAATGAGAGTTCATTTTAATGAGATATTAAGAAAAACATCTATCAGAGGGCTAAAAATCTTAATCTTTAGAACTTCAGGGAATTACTGTTTTTCTTTTATTCTTCTTTTTTTCTCTTTCTTTTTCTTTTTTCTACTGGGGATTGAACCCAGGGTGATTCTACTTCTGAGCTACACCCCCAGCACTATTTTTATTTTATTTATGTGTTTATTTATTTGATGACTGATTGTAGTACTGGGGATTGAACCTGAGGCATTCTACCTCCAAGCTACCCCAGAACTATTTTTTATTTTATTTATTTATTTATTGACTGATTGATTATAGTGCTGGGAATTGAACCCAGAGGCATTCTACCTCTGAGCTATCGCAGACCTATTTTTTTTTTTATTTTTAGTTTTGAAGCTGGGTCTCATTAGGTTGCTAAGAGTTTGGCTAAATTGCTGAGGCTATCCTTAAACCTGCAATCCTCCTGTCTCAGCCTCCCAAATACTGGGATTAGAGCACCATGGTGCCCAGCACTATTTTTCTTGATATTTAACTTACTGTGCTTACCAGGGCTAACTCCTTGCATAAATTCCACATAATGTATTCCAAAGATACTGATTACATAGAGCTGTTATAAGAAAAAAATCAATAATGAATTTGAGCTTTCAAGAATGCACTACAGGCCAGGTACAGTGGCCCTTGCCTGCTATCCCAACAGTTGGGAGGCTGAGACAGGAGGATCACAGGCTCCAGACCACCACACAGTAATTTAGCGAGATCCCATTTCAAAGAATAAAACATAGACAGGTCTGGGGGAGTAGCTCAGAGGTAGAGCTCCCTGGGTTCAATTTCCAGGAATGTGTACACACGCGCACGCATGCACGCACGCA
>PVJS01013291.1:0-42325 GCA_004027185.1 Glis glis | reverse complement strand
GCTCTTTGTTTAAGAATTATAAAAACTGAAAGAAAAACGTACCCGGGATCCCTGTACTGAACTGCTGTGTCAGTTTATGTCGGGCACCCAAGCTTAAGCTTGAATAAAGGCTCTTCTATGGTTGCATACGGCTTGGTCCCCTGGTGTTCTCTCCGGGACAAAGGGTCTAAGCATAACATTACTACTCTAGATGGTCCTGCACAGGTAAATTTCTTAAAATTCTTGAGTGTTAGTTCCAGGATAAAAATATTGAGCATGGAGAAAGAGGCTCCAGGTCATGTTTTTTGAATTAGTATGTAAAACTATCCCCAACTACGAAGTTATGTAATGTGATGGAAGGAATTATAAATAGAAAAAAAACCCCAAACTCTTCTTCAGAGAAAGTTAGAAGACAGATCCCTACACCAAAATAATAAACCATCTGTGATGAAAAGAATTACCCCCCTCACAAAGGCTGTAAGGAAGTTGCTTTGTATAAGAAAAGGTGAAGGATTTGAGGTCCTGAGAAACAAAATAAAAGAGTCAGTAAGAAGGGACATAGAGATGACCAAAGAGAAGATAAGGAAGAACAGCACTGGTAGGGGAATGGAGGTGAGAATTGAGGGAACAAAAATACTCAATGTGGAGAGGGTCTGGGATATGTTGTAAGTGTAACTCTCTCTTCCTCTCTCTATATGATCTTTATTTGCATCTATATCATTTTTGGTTTAGTGTTTTGTCTGAGCAGATTTGAAATGAGAAGATATAAAAACGTCCCTATTTAGTTCTGTAACGAGGGAAATACCACCCCTGTACATGCAGAAATGTGTCCAGAGTAAAAGGCATTAATCTGGGTAAAAGAGAAAGGAAAATTTATCTGATCCGATTATCAAATTATCATCTTCTCTTTGATAGATTGAGCCTTATTTTATAATTCCCTTATAAATATTTAAACTTTCCATAAGCTATTAAAATAGGTAAAAAATTTAAATCACTTAGTGTTAGATTTGTTACTAAGAGTTCTGTTTTATATACTAAGACTTAGACTGAATGTGAGAAAGAGAATGTAGAATTGTCTAGCATTTTTTTGCCCATACATTTGGAGAAAAAATATTATAGCATTTGAATATATAGAAGCAAATTGGGTTCAACAATAGCTTGGGCCCCATAAGTGTTTATTTGACACAAGTCCTATAGGACTTTATATCCATATTAATCCAAGATTATTAGTATGGAACAATTCTTAATTAGTATGAACCAATTACTAATCCATTAGTATGGATTAATAATTAATCCAAGATTATTAATATGGACCTCAAAGAAGTATAATATACATTTCTACTTTACACAGTGCTCTCAATCACAAATTTTTATGGGAATAAATTACATTTATGGATATTATATTGCCATAAAGAAGCTTATTTTTGACCATATTAATAGAAACTAATACAGGATAGCTTACTCTTTTTCAAATAGATATTTAGGTAATAAATTCCTTTTCATATCCAGAAATTACAAGAGCTTTTTCAACATTATTTATCATTTTAGGAGAGCATTGATTTTGGTAAATAATGATATTAATACTCAAATTTATATTTAACATTCAGCCTACATATAGATGATACTGTTCATTTAAAACACTCTGGAGGCTGAGACAGGAGGATCACAGGTTCAAGGACAGCCTCAGCAGGTAGTAAGACTCTCATCAACCTAGTGAGACCCTGTTTCAAAATAAAAATAAAATAGGGCTGGAGTGTAGTAGCTCAGAGGTAGACTGCCCCTGGGTTCAATCCCTAGTACCTTAAAAAAAGATAAAACTCTTCATATTTTTAAATTTTGAATTAACCTTTTCCAGTGATATATCCAGGAAATTATATGTAACTTTAAATTTTATGATTTTCCACTAAGAAACAAAAATATTCAGTTTTATATGCTTTCTAAGTAGTTACTGATAGAATTAAGTTTTAAATAATTAGCTAAGGAAAACAACTGATAAAACCTAGTTCCAGGATAATTATTTTCTTCAGGACAAGAGTATGTATGATAACGGTATTGCTTTTTCTTGAGTATCTACCAATGCACCAGGAACCCTGATAGGATCTTTTCATAATTATTTCACTTAATCTTCAATGCTCAACCCTGAATGTTAAATATTCTCATCTTACAGAAGAAACCATCAAAATTCTGAGATGCCAGGTAACTTGCCAAACATCACAAAGTAATCGACAGAGCTGGGGTTCTAAATCAATTCTACCTCCAAAACTCACAACCCTTCTAAAGAGCTGGCTTCATGAGGGTATGTGTTCAGTATGTCCCAAAATAATCTAGCTTTCGATCAGGTCTAAAATAACTTAGAATAATATCACTCCATTTATAACAAAGCATGCTTGCATAGGCACCACCCGGATGTAGCTTAGACTGGGGGAAAACCTGGAACATCAACATAGGACATGGACAGTTTTTATAAGTGTTTAAGGGCCAATGGAAAGTGTTTAAAGTGCAATTTTTAAAACTTGGCTTTTACTGCAAGTTGATGGGAATCGCAGGCAGAATCATCGACCACTTCTGCAGAGCTCAAGGTGACTGCTGGCGTCTCCGACCATCTCATTTCAGTGACTCTTTGCTTGTTTTCATCTTGGTTTTTACAAATGTTTTAATTTTGTTAACAAAAGTCTACTTAGAATTGTTTTCCTAAAAGCATGTCTCAATACCAGTCTTAAAACACTTGTATTAATTAGTTTTATAAAGTTAATACAATTTAAAATAAAGTAGCCCAGTGTGGTGGTACACACCTGTAATCCCAGTACTTGGAAGTCTGAGACAGGAATATCGCTGGTTCAAAGCCAGCCTCAGCAATTTAGCAAGGCTCTCAGCAAACCAACGAGACCCTGTTTCAAAATAGAAAATGAAATAGGTCTGAGAGTGTAGCTCAGAGGTACCCCCCAAAAAATTAAATTTAATTTAATTAAAAAAATGAAATGAAGTTTACCTTTTTTTAAAGGGGTATGTTTTAAGCTACCAGATACTTTGAAGCTTGTGAACTGAGCTGTTTCTGTTTCCATGTTATCAATATGCCTTTTCTTTATGCATGCACACACCCTCAGAACAGAACGTCTTTCACCTTATTTTTTATCTTTTTTATTTTAAAATTCAATAAGAGTATGAGTAGAACATGTAGTTAATAATGCAAGCCAAGCATATATCTTTGTATGAAAAATTGAGGTAACTAAGGCAGCATGTATTTACTCCAATTATCTGGATTCGCTCAGGTTTTGTGTGTGTGTGTGTGTGTGTGTGTGTGTGTGTTTATTTCATCTGCAAACAGAGATAGAGAAACAGAAAGCGTGCAGAAAATGGTGGAGTCTCTGGGGTCTTTTATTTCCTGGGAAATGTTGCCTTGAAGAGGTTCTCTTTCCAGCATCACTTGATTATTTATACAGTGCCAGTGAGTCTCTTCTTATACTTAATATGAGAAAAATGCAAAATAAGTACCATTTGAAATATTTGACGAATGAAGCAAAGGAGCAATTGTTTTGTTTTGTGTTTTTTCTAGTGTCTCAGACAGGAACTGAATAAAAATCACATTCTTTACACTAATAGTCACCAGAGCTTCAAGATGAATAAAGATTTAGGAAGTAAAAGGTTCACAAATAAACAGATTTTATGTTCATCTACAAAAATTGCTAAATATTATCTTGGACTTATAAATAGCATTCTGCCATAAAAGTTTTGAATTTCCTTGATGCTATCAAAATAAAATAAAATGAAATGACCACAATGTTTAAACATGTGAAAATATAAAGACAAAGGAAATAGAAAACACATTTCCTCATAGACTCAAAATAGATATCAGGGTAAAGTTTCTCTGCTGGACTTCTAGCCTAAAGAATTGTGAAAAAATAAAGTTCTGCTTTTTAAGTAAAAAAAAAAAGTGTATTGAGCTAGAATATATTTAGATGGCTAACAATGAATGATAAAGTTCAGAGAATTTTGGATTGTGATATTTAGTCTCTGTTTTCATAGATTTGCTAGCAGCAAAACTACTGATAACATTTGAAAAAATAGATATCAATGAGCAGAAAGGATAGAATTTTCTAACTAAATGAAAGTTAGAACCAGGCATAGTGGCGCACGCTTGTAATCCCAGTACTTGGGAGGCGGAGACCGGAAGATCTGGGTTCGCGGCCAGCCTCAGCTACTTAGTGAGGCCCTCCGCAACTTCGTGAGACCTGGTTTCAAAATAAAGGATAAAAATAGGGCCGGTGGTATAGCTCGGAGGTAGAACGCCCCTGGGTTCAATCCTCAGTACCGCAAATAAATAAATAAATAAATAAATAAAGGATAAAAAATAAGGCTGGGGGTGTAGCTCAGAGGAAGAATGCCCCTGGGTTCAATCCCTGGTACCACAAAAAAAAAAAGAAAGTTAGTTTGAAATATATGTAAAAGCAGCTAAGAAGAAAAGATTAGGGAAATATTAACAGGCTTTGGAATTTCAATTGATGATTCTTCTCTTACAAGTCAATTATGTATCACAATATTTTAAAGACCAATGCGATAGTTGAGGACAAATGAGGATGAGCTGAAATGCTAAGATAGATATACATATATATATATATATATATATATATATATATATATATAATGCTAAGATATATATTTATTATAGGACACCTTATTCTTTGTCCTATAATATACACTATGTCATGATATAAACATATATATTTTATATGGGATTATAGGACACTATATCACATGAAAAGAAGTTGAAGGAATTGGACAGACAATCTAGAGAAGAGTCTTGAGCAACAGTCCAGGAAAAGACAGAGTAGTTTCTTTACATATTAAAAGCATTGTTATATGAAAGAAGAGTCACCCTAGTTCTACCTGTCTCCAAAAGGGGAGCTGCGTTCCATAATAGAAAAAATGTGTTAAAAGTCAAAAGTCAAAAGGGGCCGGGCGTGGTGGCGCACGCTTGTAATCCCAGTACTTTGGGAGATGGAGACCAGAGAATCCGGGTTCGCAGCCAGCCTCAGCTCTCTCTCTCTCCTCTCTCTCTCTCTCTCTCTCTCTCTCTCTCTCTCTCTCTCTACTTAGTGAGGCCCTCCACAACTTCGTGAGACCTGGTTTCAAAATAAAGTATAAAAAAAAGGGCCGGGGGTGTAGCGCGGAGGTAGAATGCCCCTGGGTTCAATCCCCCGTACCGAAAAAAAAAAAAAGTCAAAAGGGTATCATTCTGGATTAGGTGGGCATATTTTTCAGGTTTCTTTTTCTTACAAGTGAATAAACATTGAAAGAAAGGGGTGACATAAGCCCACGTACTTGAGAAGTCAAGAGGTGGAGCTCGCCTTAGGCGTGGGGGTTTAGAGGTCTAAACGGCCATCATCATGCATCTTTATGTCTGAGCTTTGGTCTCTTCTGTGTTTGGTTTCATCCTGAGGTGGCCTTTTGATACATAGAGCCAAGGCAGAAGATAGAAGGATCAAACTTACCAGAGTTTGAAATCACAGAGAAAAGAAAGCAGCCCTCTCTCTTGCACTTGTGAGCTGTGATGGAGAGCCATGGTTGGTTTCCAATATGGTCACTTCTTGGACCAGTAACCACCAACAGGGGGATAGATGCTGTGAAAGACCTGTCCTGGGCCACCTGCTACCCCAAAAAGCCCAGCAGCCATGTCTGCATCCGCAGAATCACTCCGAGTAGAAATGAGGGTGGTGAAGAGCCGTGCAGGCAAAAATAAATAAATAAATAATAAATATAAAAAAGCAAAATTTTTAGTTCAACTTAAAAAGATGTATACCACAGTTACTTTGGAAGGTAGTAACTTTTGAACTTCTCATCATTGAATATGTAGAGCAGGAGCTGAATAACAACTTGTCCGTGACAACAGGCCGCCTGACCCCCTACCAACTGCAGGAACCTGAGCAAATCTCCTTTCATTCGCTAGAGCACTCAAAACCCAGGGGCCACTCAAACACAGTGGTGGATGGTGCACAAGACAGCAGAGGTCCCTGCCCTGCAGCCACTGACATTCTATGTTCTCTGTTCTGTAAATTGGAATATATTAGTCACACAGTAAGAATGTGATTGAAAGAAAAGATGTAAGCCCATCTTATATAACTGGCCATTATACAATATATGAATGCAAGCTATTAGAGAGCATGATTAGAATTATGACCATTTGATCCACAATAGACAGGAAAGAGTTAAAAGCAAACATTCCCTCTATAATAACTTTATATGCAAAAGTCTGCTTATTCCTTTTCTGCTTGTTTTATTTTATTTTCCAATAGAACATATTTTTTTCTGCTGCTGAGTAGGGTGTGTGTGTGTGTGTGTGTGTGTGTGTGTGTGTGTGTGTTATAGATACAAGTTCACATACAAGATCACAGGTTTGAGGCCAGCACACGGCGCCTTAGTGAGACCCTGTTTCAAAATAAAACACATGAAGGGCTGGGGGTGTAGCTCAGAGGTAGAACACCACTGGGTTCAAGCCCCAGTAACACACACACACACACACACACACACACACACACACACACACGTCCTTCTCTCATTCTATCCTGAGGACAACAAAACAGAGGAACCACAAAGAAAAAAGTATCTTTTGGTTTTCTGACAGTTTCTGCAGCTCAAGCATCCAACTCTATGGCAAGGATCTGGTTCCAAATAAATGTATGAAAAAAATGTTCAACATCATTAGCAATCAGAGAGATGCAAACCCAAACTACCCTGAGATTTCACCTAACTTCAATTAGAAGGCAATCATTAAAAACACAAACAACAACAAATGCTGGTGAGGATGTGAAATAGGAACTCTAATATGTTGTTGGTGAGATTGCAAACTAGTGCAACCACTTTGGAAAATAGTGTGGAGGATCCTCGGAAGAATGGAAATGAACCTATCATATGACCCAGCAATACCACTCCTGGGTATCTACCCGAAAGAATGGAAACCAGACTACCATAGTAATGCATGCATATCTATGTTTATAGCTGAACAATTCATAATTGCCAAACTAAGGAACCAGCCAAGATGTCGATCAATAGATGAATGGATTACAAAACTATGGATTACAAAACTAATGGAGTGGGAATTGGGGGAGGGCTAAATGAGTGATGTATGCATGTATGCCTCTACCACCCTGAACTTCATCAAGATGTATGGTTACAATACACAAATAAAATAAAATTAAAAGAAATTATTTCATCCAGTAAAGATAATCAAGAGGAAAAACCCTCAGGTTGACTTCTGACTCAGACTCAGAAGTGGGGGTGGGTCTGAAGGTAACAATATGTGTGTGTGTGTCTGTGTGTGTGTGTGATTGATACTGGGAATTGAACTCAAGAGCTTCTAACTCTGAGCTACACCCCCAGCCCTTTATATTTTTTATTCTGGAACAGGATCTCACTAAGTTACTGCACACTGACCTCAAACCTGTGATCCTCCTGTTCAGCCTCCCACGTACTAGGATTACAGGCATACGCCACCATGCTGTTAGAAATAAATTTTCATGGTGTCCTAAGAAAAGTCGTATTCAAAAATGGCTTGGCAAAGCTATTTCACTTTTTGAAAAAAGGGTGTGTTACCACACAAGCTGGGTAAGCAAGCATACCTGGCAGGAAATTCGCGCAGTTTATATCCCTAATGCAGATTTCTGCACCATATTCCTATTGGTGGGAGAATGGTTTCACAGTCTTACATGATTGGGCTAATTTGTCTAGAATGGAATGCTGGGGAAGGGGTTGGCATTTGCAATTTTTAGGAAATGCTAACTTACAAAGGAACAAAAACTTATACAAGGTTACAAAATGGAGCTACTCTAAATTAAGCTAATCCTTTGATAGAAAATATTTAATTATATTCTCACAATGCCCAGTTGGAGGTAGCAATATCTTACCCAGCAACATGTCTCCAGGGTCTAGTGCAGCGCCATGCACACCTGCAATGTGAACACGGCCATGAGTGACCACAGACTACTTCCCAACACATCTCTCAGGGAAGCTCTTCATGTGAGTCACAGTAAGTCACTTCCTCTTCCTAAGCTTCAACCTCCAACCAAAGTGAAAGTGAGCCAGAACTCGCTTATAAACTCTAAAAACACTAAAAAAAAATTAAAGCATAAAATACTGGAGCGTTGTCTCCCTGATCTTAATTCCTAAATGTGCCCTGCCCTTACCATTTTATTGCCCTAAATGAGTGCCAGTTTTCCCATTGAAAACCCTATCCTCAATGAAAGCAGTCTAAGATGTAAGAACTTACAGCTAACTCATGGAATGCAAATACTTTTGATTCGAGCTGAATGAAAAAAGTGGTTAGTTAATCTTTTTTGAGGGGGTGGTATTAGGCAATGTGGAAAAATTAAAAGTTGCTCAACACTCTCTTAGATCTACCTTAGTTATATCACTCTTGACCTTTCCCAGACACATACATAATGTGACAACAGCCCTGATGTATAATAGGAAGTGACAGGATTAGGAGAAGCCTTTAAATCACACGTTTGCCTAGGTTCTAAACCATCTAAGCAGGAAGAGCTCCTTGGACCAGTGTTAGATTTGCCCCACTTAAGACCCTTCTACATCTTTAAATCAGCCATGGCTTAAAGGGGGATTTCTATCTTCAAACTATTGAAGTCATATTATTACTCCAATAATAAACTGAAAATAATTTGAAGAAGTTTCATTCCATCAGAGGGAGGCAACTAGTTTATAGAAACTGCCCAGCTGACTGAAAACACAAGGTCCAAAATTATTTATCAAAATAATGATTTCAGAGGAGATACTTAAATCGCATGAAGAATGCCATCTCTAGTCAAGAACCAATGATTTGTGATTGAAACACCAATGAAGAGGTAAAGTCTTTTGTTTTTCCTTTATTTTTTTCAAAGACATAGAAAACATGTTGTTGTTTTTATCATTTTTGTATGTGTGTGTGGTGTGTGTGTGTGTGTGATACTGGGTGTTGGGGTAGATGGGGGCAAAGAAAACATAGCCCGACAGCAGGGAATAGGCTTTATTTAGGAATAAAACCTGGAAGAAGGCATCTGACCAGGGAGAGAGCCCACAAGAGTCAGAAAGCCTGCCTCCTTACAAGCTAGGGGCTTTTTATGGGGCAAAGGGGAGGGGTACAAGAGTAGTCGTGTAAGCCTCTGGTTGGGGTGCTAGTGGCCAGGTCATCCTGGGGCAGGGCAATGGTCAGGGGGCATTTCTCTTTCTTTCTTCCTTTGTTCTCGGTCCTCTTCCGGCACGACCTCATGACCAGACCTCACAGACCTCACAGTGCCCACACTGGGGATGGAATCCAGGAGCATTCTACCTCTGAGCTACACCCCCAGTCCTATTTTATTATTTTATTTTGAAACAGGGTCTCACTAAGTTGCAGAGGGCTGCACTAAGTTGCTGAGGCTAGCCAAAAACCTGCAATTCTCCTGTCTTAGCTTCCCAAGTACTCGGATTATAAGCGTGCACCACCATGCCCGGCTCCAAAGGAAACTTCTGAGTCAAAAAAAAAAAATATTCAGATATCTAGAGTTCTGCATGTGTTAAAGATCAATGGAGTGGGAGTGAGTTTTGGGGTGTGTGCTTTTCAATTCCCAAATTTCCGAAGTTTCTGTTATTTTATACTCCCATCATTTGGTAACAAAAAGACTAGATACAAATCATTTTCTAGCAAGAAGTGAATGCCTTATCAAAGGTCTACCTGTTCTTTCCTGTTTGCACTATTCTCCAATACATTATTTATTTTCTGTTGAAAACAAAGGTGTGTGTGTGTGTGTGTGTGTGTGTGTGTGTGTGTGTATGCACCTGAGTGTTTTTCATTCTGTCCTGAGGACAAGAAAATACTGAAACCTCAGTCGGGCATGGTGGCACACGCTTTTAGTGCTAATACTTGAGAGGCTGAGACAGGAGGATTGCAGGTTTGCACTCAGCCTCAGCAACTTAGTGAGACCCTGTTTCAAAAATAAAATAAATAGGGGCAGGGTTGTAGCTCAGAGGTGAATGCCCCCAGGGTTCAATCCCCAGTACCACAAAAAAGAACTGAAAAGAAAAGAAAAAGAAAATACTGAGACCTCAAAAAATGTATCTCAGTTTTCCAACAGTTTCTGCAGTTCAAACATTTCCAGTCATAAGTGACCCTTTTTCTTTTTTGACAGAATAGTCTATTACCTCATGGCTGTGTCTTCTAACAGTTCTCTGGACATAGCACACATGGGACAAACAAAACTACTCCTGCTAGAGGTGGCCAGCTGCAAAAGAGAGCAGGACATCAATCCCTTTGCCCTTAGATACTGGAAGTGTTAAGACTCCCACCAGAGGTGCCAAAGCACCCATTCTTTTCCTGCAAACAATATGGCTGATATGATCACATAATTTTCTGGATCACTTTATAGACTTGCCTCCTCTTTCTCATTTAACAAACATCATCGCTAAGTTTGGAGTGGAGATCTGTCTGATTTAGCATACTTTCCCTCAAATTCAGATTGCCTGAATTAGATAGGTCTCTCCCACCATGGACTGGCAGATCTGTCTCTAGACTGTCTCTAGAGACAATCCCTTTGTCTCTGATGGGATTCCATCCTGGATATTTTTGCTACATTATTCTGCAATGTGGGGGAGGGTGGTTGGTAAGGAAGCAGGCAGCTCATGGGAAAAGAATGCATACTTTTACAGATTCACAAGACTTCTTTCAAAATTAAGGATCAAGGCCTCAGGGGGAGAAAGGTAATATTAGGGCATTTTGACCAAAGAATCAGCATTTCAATGCTGAACCTGGCCTGGCCTCTGCCTAGGTGGCAAGAGAGTCACCTTTTAGATGGAACCCTTTCAAACAAACAGAAGTGTTCAAAGCACATTCTGAGGAGCAAGGAGCTGAGTTGGTTGGGTAATTCTGCATTTGATTCTCACAGGAGAGATTTTGGTTCCTTCTCAGTTCTGATTTGTATACAAAAGTGATTTCTGAGGATGAAGAAGAACAGAGATCCATAAGACTGCTGGGTCATTGCTTGCTTTTATAAGCAAAGATAGCAGCATTGGAAGTGCTTGCTTTAGTAGGTCTGAAATTAATGTACAGACATCTCTCTTCCTAAAGCATTCTAGATAATATCAGAATCTTTTCTGAGAGTTTCTTTCGTGGCCTCCTGAAACAAATTCACCTTCAAGCATGAGGTTGCGCTGACTTGAGGCTGGTTCCCTCTTTCTGTCTCACTCTTGCTGATTCTCAAACTCCAACCACATGAGATTTGAAATTTCAAATTATTTTACCCTCATGTTATATCACATTATCTTGGCAGAACAGACTTAGTTAAATTTCAAAGTTGAAACTTATATTTCAATAAAAATATTTGAATATACAAATAAATGCATGAATATATATTTATAAAAGTTATATTTTATACTTTTATTGGTATAGTATAATCTCACATCATAATACAGTTCATGGCGATAGTGATATACATGCATACAGCACTTGGTGGGCTTTCTCCAAGCTCAATCTCCAT
The DNA here is from genome assembly GCA_004027185.1 of Glis glis. Classification (NCBI taxonomy): domain Eukaryota; kingdom Metazoa; phylum Chordata; class Mammalia; order Rodentia; family Gliridae; genus Glis; species Glis glis. Next base: position 30,851 of record PVJS01013291.1, on the reverse strand, counting down.
TCCCACCCCTGCCCCATACAGGATATTGAGATTGACATTGGTATTCTCATATATGTACATAATGTCAGTGGAAGTGATCTCTTCATTGATTCTCCCTCTCTCCCCCCATCTTCCCCTACACCACCTCCCTTGCTCCACTGGGGTTTCTCCTCCATTATCTGAAGCTCCTCTGGTATCCTGTTTACTCCCTAGCTTCCCCATATGAGAGAAAACATATGACCCTTCATTTTCTGTGACTAGCTAATCTCACTTAGCATAATGTTTTCCAGGTCCATCCATTTTGCTGCAAATGTTTGTGAAAGTTCTCTATTAGATTTTGTTTTAAATGACTTTACTGTTAGTTGATTTCATTGTTTCCCTGACGAAAATGATGTCCTTATATTTTAAAGATGCCGGTCAAAAACTTGGAATTGTCCTCACTTGTTTTTTTCCAGCTGAGCCTTCCAGAAATAGATCATAATCCACAGCGAAACCTCAAATGTCTTTATTTTTTTTAAATTGGACTAATGATTTAATAAAAAACTTGGCCACTTAGAAAAATTTACTTAAATGATGTATAAATAATAATACTCATGCTTTATGGAATTTGAAAAATAATAATGCCATTATGCACATGCACTCAGAGATGGAAATATAGAGCAAGTAGTTTCTGTCATCATTTAAGAAGGAAAGGAAAAATCTTGATTAGTGGTTATTTGAAAATCTCATCAAAATATTATTTACTTAACAGTTGATTTAAAAGACACATAACTGGACACAAAACATGGCTATCATCCTAGTTCTTTAGACTTTAAAGCTGAAAACTTTTGAAGAGAAAACCCTGCTGGTTTTCTTCCACTGTCATAGCAGACTCGATTACTTCCTATAATTCAAACAAAAACCAACACACCAAACAATCTACAAAGCCAACACTTTTATATTTATTCAGTAAAGTTCTTGTACACCAATTATTAAACAATTAGGTAAGTTTCCCACTAGTGTGGCATGTGCACATATACATACATATGTATGTAATGTATGTATGTAAGTGTACACAGGATAAAAGTCATCTTTGTGTGAGTCTTTATAGAGTTTCTTTTTAATGAATCCAAGTTTAATAAAATCTCATCTCCAATAAAATATTTGGAAAGGCCCATATAAAATTCGGAGTCTTATTTTCTGAGGTGTTTTTACTGGCCAGAAAAAGGGGTCTTTCTAAATGTTCAGAGAGATAAGGGACAGTGTCCAGAGGAGCTTAAATAATCCCCAAGTTCTGATAATATCAGGGTGAAATGCAATGTTCCCCTAGAAATGCTGCCGAGGATAATTACCAAAGTCTGTCTGTACTCAGGATGAAGTGTTGTTCAAAATATGTGTACTCTTACTTTCTAGAGTTTAAATAAGAGAACACAAAAATACTGTGAAATGTGTAGAATAGAATACCACTTCATCCCGGGCCCTGTCGGGCTACGTTTCTGAGAATACATTGGCACTCTTTCCACCCTGAGGTGCTTCAAAAACATTTGTTTTTCTCCATTTTTATGACTTCCATGGTTTCAGTGTTTTGTTTTTTCCCAGATGATACTGGGTGCTGTTTCTCAGGATTTGTATATCTTCTCTTCTATGTCTTCTAACAATTCTCCAGTATCACCTACCACTGAGATGAATTCATGATTACATCATGGAAAGCCATTTTTCTTTGCCTATTTGGGAGCATTGTTTAAATCTATAACATTTCATCATTTCTCTATTTAGAGCATCAGCATTCCCACCCCAAGGATCACCTGATCTAATGGAGTCTGCAAAAATGAGCATTCTCCTGTCTGAGCCCATCTTGGGCTCTCTCAACAATCTTCCATTGTCTGACATTTTCTTTCCAGAAAAAAACTGATTCACTGTTGCTCAACACACCCATGTGGCCTGCCCCAGCACTGCCTTCAATAAATTGGCCAAATGAAACACAGTATGTCTGTGTGGCACCAACAGTAATGTGCACTTTTTAGTAAATGACTGGAGTGTGGTTTTATTGAAAATTATAGTGCTTAAAAGAAAGAAACAGAGGGAGTGTGTGTGCTCATGCATGGGTGGTACACTCATTTACCTCATTAATCCATTCTTTCCTTTTGGAGTAATAGAGTTTTTATCTGATCACATGGCCACTGGGAATACAGTCTGCATTTCTGTTTGCCCTGCAGATGGAGGTGACATGTGACCATGTTCTGGATAACAGGATGTCTGAAACTCAAAGTGGAGAGGTAAGTCCTTCCCTCCCCTTCCTCCAGTCTGTGTTCTGGAAAGGGATATGGAAACAAGCCATGCAAAACCAGGAGGATGAGGACAGTACCAGAGAGATGCTGCAGCCACGTGACGTAACCACCCGGGGCCTGACGGCCAAGTGGAACTGCTCTCCTCCAGCTCGTACATGAGAAACACATGAAACTCTATTTTGTTTGAATCTGTTATTTTAGGTCAGTGTTTTAAGTAGCTATGACTAAGTCTGTCCCTAACCCACAGAGTTCCACATGCTGGACTTCAGACATCTACCAGTCACAGCAGACATAGTTCTGATAACCTCATGTTTTTATTACCCTCGGGAACAGATTTACACTCTTAGCTAAACCATCTGGACTTTAAGGTTAAAATCTCTAAAATCATGGCGTGGTTGTTACCAACCAGGTTCTATTATGCTGTACACAAAGAACAAGTAGATGGAAGTGGGCCTGTGGGAAGAGTCTGGGTGCTGAACCAGGGTCAGTTTGCAGTGAGGATTTTACTAAATTTTACCAGGAACAAAGGCCAGGATCTCCTGTATCTCATCCTGGGGCAGAGATCATTCTGCTTCTGTGTTGCTCTTCTTATGTGTAAAGAACCTTCTGAAACCAAATCTCAAATGGACATACTTCAGAAATTGTTCTAGTTTTCTCCTCTCTGGTTTTTTTCAGTCCTAATATGCATTTATTGGTGCATTATAGTCTCACATCATAATGTAAATCATGTTGACAGCGACATATATGCACACAGCACTTGGTGCCCCCCTCCCACCTCCCCACTTCCCCCCTTCCCAATACAGAGTACTGAGATTGATGTTGGTATATTTACATATGTACACACAGTCGATGGTAGTATTTCCATTGATGAACCTCACTCTTCCCCCTCCCCTTCCCTTAGACCACCTCCTGGATCCACTGAGGTTTCTCCTCCATTATATAGTATCCCTCTCCATCCCAATTACTTGCTAGCTTGTGCATATTAAAGAAAACATATGACCCTTCATTTTCTGTGACTGGCTAATCTGTAACTTAACATAATGTTCTCCAGGTCCTTCCATTTTCTTACAAATGACATAATTTTATTCTTCTTTATTGCTGAGTAGAATTCCATGGTGTGTATTTCCCATAATTTTGTAATTCATTTATCTGTTGATGGACACCTAGATTGGTTCCATAATTTGGCTATTGTGAATTGTGCTGCTGGGAATATGGGTATGCATATATTACTGTACTTCTTTGATTTCAGCCCCTTTGGAAAGATACCCAGGAGTGGCATAGCCAGATCATATGGTGGATCCATTCCCAGTTTTCTGAGGAATCTCCACACTGATCTCCATAGTGGCTGAACTAATTTGAAATCCCACCAACAGTGCAGAAGAGTTCCTATTTCCCCATATCCTCGCCAACATTTATTGTTATTTGACTTCTTGATGATTGCCTTTCTGATTGGGATTAGATGGAATCTCAGTATAGTTTTGATTTGCTAATGATGCTAATTATTGCTAATGATGTTGAACATTTTTTTAATATATTTATTGGTCATTTGTATTTCTTCATTTGTGAAGTGTCTATGCAATTCATTCCCATTTCTTGATTGGGTTATTTGTTTTTTTTTAGTATAAAGTCTTTTAAGTTCTTTGTATATTCTAGATATTAGTCCTCTATCAGAGGAATAGCTGGCAAAGATCTTCTCCCATTCTGTAGGCTTTCTCTTTAGATTCTTGATGGTTTCCTTTAATGAGCAGAAACTTTTTAGTTTAATGCCATCCCACTTATTAATTCTTGTTTTAATTCCCTGAGCTTTGGGGGTCTTGTTGGGGGTCTTGTTGAGGAAGTTTCTATATGTCAGAGTGTTGCCTTCTCTGATTTTCTAACTATGTATTTTTTCATGTCTTTATCTACTAAAACTTTTTTTTGGTGCATTGTAATCATACATCTTGATGGGTTTCAGGGTGGTAGAATTATACATGCACACATCGGTCAATTAGCCCTCCCTTAAATAAAGTTTTTATTATTATTTATTTATTGGTGCATTGTAATCATTTCTTTTACTAATAAATTTCTTTAGTAATAAATTTCTTTACTTACTAAAACTTCAATTGAACATCTTCTTTCCTAAAACTAATCCGAGCCTTTGAAAGTTATTGGAGGATCAACTGAGTTAATATTGTGCAATAGCATAACACAATTCCTGGCATACGTTGGTCAATAATATGGATATTGTAACTTATAGTGGATTTATTCTGACTCTCAAAACAACTTGGCTCTTATATATATTTGCATTAATGTATGCCAAATCACTTTGCAATCATCCCCCTTGGTGTTTTTAAGGAGCTAAAACATTAAGTCTTTAGAAAGTCACCTGGAAAGTACTCAATGGTTTCCTTGGAATGGATGACCATTTATTTCCTCAATCTATTAACAACCACTGTTCCCCTAAGATCCATACATATGCAAAGTAATAAGTGAAATCAATTCAAATAAACTGTCTTTAGATAGAAATAGTGAGACAGAAATTATCTAGTAGCAACTTGATTCTCCAGACGAGATAATTCATCTCCTCTATTCAAGGTTCACTGAGAGATCCAATGAACAGCTCACCATGTGCCCTGACCCCTTCCTAAGAACACGGGAGAGAAGCCAGCCGTATAGATACATACTCTGTCAAACTTCGTATCCAGGGTCTATTTGATGATTGGGAGAGTTACTTTAATGTAATCATTCATATTCTTTTGGCCTCTGGCTATATTCCCTGCTTATTATTTATGTGCAGTCATTTTAAGTCTCTCAAAAGACCATTTTTCTTGTAAGACAAAAAAATTTTTAAATAAAACTTGTAAGCTTCTTTTACCATGCGCTGCCTTAAATTCTGAGCCTGAACAACAATATACTGTTGGGAAAAAAAATTAGAAACCAAATTGAACTAGCCCATTTCATTTTCCAACTCTTCCCTCACCACATTGAAAAGTAGAATTTTCTGTTATTCCTTATTAAACACAATGTGGTCACAAGCTACATCTGTTCTTTAAAAAAAAATCAGGTCTTGCCTAAAATTTCTTTCTCAATTCCCCTTCTTCTTTCTCAATAGTAATGATCTCACAACTGCTTTAGAGAGAAAAACAAGACCATCTCCTCAAAACATGCACAAATCCCCACTTAAAAATGTCCTTCCTTGTGTATTTATTCATCTGTCCACTCCAAAAGTATCTCAGTCATTTATCAGCTATCTGTTGAGTATGTGCACACTTTGGGAGGTAACAAAATAAGTATTTCTCAATCTCAAATAAAAAATAAAGGAGTCTATCTATTTTCAAGGAGCTATGGTCTCCCAGAAGATGGTACTCATATACTCAAGTCATTAATATAGAAAACAGAAAGTTCTCAGTGTTGTTAAAAGAAGAATTGTTAGAGCTGCCATTGAAAGAACAGAGTATTGATAGATCATAGCTAGTTTCAGGGACTATTTGCAATCTGAGCTTCAACTATAGCTATGATTTGGGGAAAATGACACAAGAAGGGAAAGGTTTTCCAGAGGAAGAGAAGAACTTGAACAAAGTAGAGGTAGAAGATTACCCAGAATTTTCAGATATTATAATTAGTATAATTAATCTGACTCCCCTAATCAGGAAATCTGAAAAAGAAGCAAGAGATAAACCAATGTAAAAGATGGAACTGAGTTTTTAATTTTGGCCTAAATGGTACAGCTTTTGTATTTATATGAAAATATTGAGCCTTTGATGATTCTCTGTTGATCATAGGGATTTGGGAACATTAATCTGACAGCTATATCTAGAACTAGTTTTAAGGAGAAAAACTGAAGTCATAGCTGGGATATTCACTATAATGATCTAATCCATAGGCAAAAAGAGCCTAAAAGAAGCTGTGGGAACAGAATAGAAAAACAGATACAAAAGAAATATGGAACATGAAGGATTTGGCAACCTCCTTGGATGTGGTGAGACAGAGACACAGACAGAAAATTTCCATTCTAAACCTGTTCTTTTAAAATTATTTCATGGATAACATTGACGTTGACTTATGTACTATTCTAATTTCCAAATGAAAAGAGAAGTTGTTGAAATTTCATAAAAATAATAGAGAAATGTGATTGAAAAATAATATATACATTAATTGAGCCAGGCCAATATGGCAGTCTTAATAAAAATGTAATGCAAATAGCTTCCTATTTTAGCATAGAATAATGTCGAGGGCCTTCTTAGAATCTTCTTAGTAATCTTCAAGGTGCAGTCTTTGATGTTGTCTCCACCCAGTAATGTCTAATCTCTCCTTCCTCCAACCTTGTTACATGTCTGCCTCGCTGACTTTCTTTATTGTAACTTGTGACAATTGTTGGTTTCTGTGTTTGATTAACTTTTACGGTGCATTGTCTAAAGTTTCTATAAGAGCAAGGTGCTGGCTACAGGTGGACGGGAGAATTTGTCATCTCTATCTCTTCCCCGACCCCCCCAGATTATTAAATATAATTATTCTGTGAATTATTATATCAGGCTTCGTATTGTTACCGTGTGAGAAAGACTAGTGTCAGGGAGCTGCCTTAGAGCAGTGACCTCCCGTGGTAGGAACCGCAAAACAATCTTTAGGAAGCTGCAGGGAGCAACGACCTTCCTTGACAGGAACCACAGAATAATTATTAGGGAGCTGCACGAAGCAGTGCCCTCCATGGCGGGACTACGGAGCAAATAGCGTCTGCCAGATCACCCAATAGAATAAGACACCTGCAAAAGGGTGCTTTATTTACAATGTGACCAATAATGAAAAGAAGAGCCAGGCATGGTGGCACACACCTGTAATCTCAGCAACTTTGTCCAGTGACTTGGGAGGCTGAGGCAAGAGGATAGCAAGTTGGACAAATAAATAAATAAATAAAAAGGGCTGGGGATATAGCTCAGTGATAAAGCATTCCTGGGTTAATTTCTAGTACCACGAAAAACTATAGAAAAAAAAAGGAAAAGAAAATAGACATATTGCAAGAGACAACGCACTCTATATAAATGTTCAATATGTATATAATTCCCAGCCAAACAAACAATGCAGAATTGATTCTATGCTTAATTCTGGACTTAATGTTGTACTCAGATACTAAATGCTAAAAATACAAACAAACAAAAACTAGATAAAGTTGAGTAAAATAACAATCCTGAATTATTTACTTAAAGCAATAAACATTTAAGCATTCTGTTATTTACAAATCCTACACTTCTATGGTCTCTATCTTCTTTTTTTTATTTTTATTGTAAAAATAATGTAGGCGTTACATATACCTCTAACTATGGATTTTTTTTTTTTGCGGTACCGGGGATTGAACCCAGGGGCGTTCTACCTCCGTGCTACACCCCCGGCCCTATTTTTTTTTTATACTTTATTTTGAAACCGGGTCTCACGAAGTTGCGGAGGGCATCACTAGATAGAGAGAGAGAGAGAGAGAGAGAGAGAGAGAGAGAGACAGGGAGAGAGAGAGAGAGAGCTGAGGCTGGCCGCGAACCCGGATCCTCCGGTCTCCGCCTCCCAAAGTACTGGGATTACAAGCGTGCGCTACCACGCCCAGCTCTGACTATGGATTTTAAAGAAAAAACCCCCTCCGCACCCGCGGCATTCCCCAAAGCACAGGCCAAGCAAGCACTGTAGAGTTCCTTCTGGAAAGAAGACAGTAAAAGAGAATCTCCAGCCGGGCGTGGTGGCGCATGTTTGTAATCCCAGTACTTTGGGAGGCAGAGAACGGAGGATCCGGGTTCGCAGACAGCCTCAGCTCTCTCTCTCTCACTCTCTCTCTCTCTCTCTCTCTCTCTCTCTACTTAGTGAGGCCCTCTGCAACTTCGTGAGACCTGGTTTCAAAATAAAGTATGAAAAATAGGGCCAGGGGTGTAGCGCGGAGGTAGAACGCCCCTGGGTTCAATCCCCGGAACCGCAAAAAAAAAAAGAGAGAATCTCCTAAGAACAATGATCTTTGAACAATGATCTTCTCCAATTCTAGACTGACAAACAAACAGAAGGCTTGCTTTACATTCAGAAAGATTCAGAAATGGAGAAAGGAAATCAAGGGGGAAAAAAGAAGTAGATTGAGAAGAATAAACAACACACTCATACAAATCAGGGCTCAGATTCTAGACTTACACGCCTCCTTATAAAATAAACATGCATATGTTTTGTGTAAGTTGTACATTTGCATATACAGTATTGTAATTATAGACTCAGCCAATTTTAAATGCTGAACACAAGAAGCTACCTTGTAGGCACTCCATCGCAACCCTGTGTTTTATGGACAAGAAAACTTTTGCTGAGGAACGTCAAGACCTTTTCAACTTCTTCTCCCTCTGTCCAGTTCCCTCCTTGATGATAAAATCAGCACCATTAAAACCAGCTTTGTTTCTAAAATGCAACCGTATTTTCACAGGAAGAGCAAACAAGGTCTGAGTGTGAACTGATTATCTGAGGTGTGGAGATTATGGTGATCGGATTCATTATGGTGTCCCTGTGGGGTTAACGACTCAACATGCAGCCTCTCCCAGGGCTCATGCGCCTTTCCCAGGATCCCAGGCCGCCTCCTCCCCATCCTCGTGAGCACTGCCAACATGGCTTCAGATCTGGGCCTGGAGATTTGGCAGGTCTTCAGATTTGCCGCAGCTTGTGAGCATACAAGCTCTTAATTTTTACTAGGTCAAAGAATGGAAAAAGCTACAGGCCATACCCCTAGTGTTCCTCATCAAAAGCCAGTGTACAAGAATGGCGTAAGATGACTCAAAAACACGGCAAACTGCAAGCATTTCATTAAAGCATTGTGAACCACCAAGATGGATTAAGTGAAGAATTTCCTTTGAAGGATAAGAAGGATCCATGTCAGTATAAACACCTATGATACAAAGAAATAACGGTTAGCTTAGAAATAGAAATGGTAACTTTAAAAAAAAATGGTGTGTACACTCATCTAAAATTAGGCAAAAAAGAATGACTTTGGCTATTACTACTTAAAATGTCAAATATCTATGTTCTTAATTATTGAAATTCTGTGAAAATAAAATGCTTGAAGAAATGATATGTTTTTGTATCATTTATACAATTCTGGACCTCATTAGGAATAGCACATTTGAGCAAAGACAACTGTGTCTGGTTATGATATTCTTGTCAAATTAGGTGACACCATGACATCAATTCAATTTGACATGTGATTATTGTGAGGTTCTTTTTTTTCTTTCCCCCCACTTTATTTCTATTTAAATAACTATGAGAGGGCAAAATGAAAATATGTAAACAGTTTATTCTAGAGCAATTGCAGAAAATTTGTCTTAATGTTGGCTGCTTTTCTTCATTTGCCCCATGAAATACAATAGTGATGTTGGATGAAGAACCGCACATGTCAGTTCTACTTCAGCCATTATGCCTGTAGGTATAATTAGATTTTCTTGCTTGAAATCCATGCCATTATGTGAGTTCATGGCACGCACTGCTGTAAGCAATCATCATTGAATATCCACAATAGACTCATAATGAGACACATATTTATAAGCAGAATATTTTTTCCAAATGAAGTCACCCTCTCTTTTTACTGGTCCATAGGGTGAGAAAATACAACATCCTGTACAATCCTGTGTCACATCTGCAGATGTTGATAACAGATTTACCTAGAAAGAGGCATATTTTTAAGTACTCATAAATATTCAATCAGTGTACACGACAAGTAAAGGGAGCAGAAGACTGCCTAGAAACATTTCTTTAAAAGCCTTTTTAAGCCAGGCGTGGTGGCACACGCTTGCAATCCCAGTACTTTGGGAGGCGGAGACCGGAGGATCCGGGTTCGCGGCCAACCTCAGCGCGCATGCACGCGCGCGCAATCGATCGATAGATCGATCTCTCTCTCTCTCTCTCCCTGTCTCTCTCTCTCTCTCTCTCTCTCTCTACCTAGTGAGGCCCTCCACAACTTCGTGAGACCCGGTTTAAAAAATAAAGCATTAAAAAATAGGGCCGGGGGTGTAGCGTGGAGGTAGAACGCCCCTGCGTTCATCCCTGGTACCGCAAAAAAAAAAAAAGCCTTTTTAAGTTATAAAAGGTTAGTGTATTGTATCATTATATTAAGGGTGCGAATATATATTATTTGTACTATATATAATATCCAGAAATTATCCACTAAAAGTATATGAGAAAACAAAAATAATACTGTTATTTCTATTTATGTGTGTGTTTGTGTGTGTGCGCGTGCTATTGAGTCTTACTAAGTTGCAGAGGGCCTCCCTAAGTTGATGAGGCTGGTCTCAAACCTGTGATCTTCCGGTCTCAGCCTCCTAAGTACTAAGATTACAGGCCTGGGCCAACTGGCTAATACTGTTTTTATTTATTTTTTATTATTTATTTATTTTTTTCGGTACCAGGGATTGAACCCAGGGGCATTCTACCTCCGCGCTACACTCTGGGCCCTATTTTTTATACTTTATTTTGAAACGGGGTCTCACGAAGTTGAGGAGGGCCTCACTAAGTAGCTGAGGCCGGCCGCAAACCCAGGTCCCCCATCTCTGCCTCCCAAGTACTGGGATTACAAGCATGCGCCACCACGCCCGGCTTAATACTGTTTTTAAATGCATAAGATCTAAGATGATCCACCTTGTTCAGTAAAATGTCAGCAATAACTGGATTCAGATACTGATTGTTCTGCTTACAGGCTATTAAACTTAAAGCTCTTAATCTCTCTAAAACATAATTTTATCTATCTGTTAAAAAACATTAAAAAGATCTATTTCATAAGATTCATATTCAGTATATATATAATAAACATAGTATCCCCCTCTCCCTCCCTTCTTGTTAAACTCTTACAAAGACTGCCTCAAAGTCCCCCTCTAATCCAACTTTAGGCAGATTTCTTCCTGATGCCATTCCCCTGACCTGTTTCTTAGAGCATTTACTACAGAAACCTTGAGATACATAAATTCTTTCTCTGTTTGAGACGTAAATCGTATTCCAGCCTATAGCCAGTTTTAAAATCCAGAAATGAAGCCAGGTGTGGTGGTGCACGCTTGTAATCCCAGTACTTGGGAGGCTGAGATGGGAGGATCTGGGTTCGCGGCCAGCCTCAGCTACTTAGTGAGGCCCTCCGCAACTTCATGAGACCTGGTTTCAAAATAAAGTATAAAAAATAAGGCCAAGGGTGTAGCTCGGAGGTAGAATGCCCCTGGGTTCAATCCCCAGTTCCACAAAAATAAATAAATAAATAAATATAAAATAAAATCCAGAAATGTTCTTCTCAAGAACCTGAGGATGATCCATTTGAAATGTAATCAAGAAAAATACGGCCCCTGTCTTCCAGTCTTTATGGTAATCACCAATTAGCAAACACAAATGACCTCATCGCCCTGACCACTGCCCTCCGGAAGGCTTCCAAGGCTTTCCACTACCTCACTCAGTGCTTGAAAACTCTCTTGTCTTTTGTTTCAATAGACTTTAGTTTTCTCCTATTGCAATAGTCTGTTGAAAATTTTAAATTGACAGATAAAGTTGCATGCATTTATCAAGAACAACATGATGCTTCAAAGTATATATACACTGTGGAATGACTAAATTTGGCTAATTGACATTTACCTGAGCTCACATGGTTATCACTTTTGTGGTGAGAACACCTAACATCCACTCCCACATTTCTCAGTTATGCAATTATTAGTTATAGTCACCATGTTATAATAGTCTTGTACAAATTATTTCTTGCCTATTTAATTTATCTTTGAAATTTCTCTTTGACAACTCGTATAGAATTCACTCTTCACAGTTAGGGGCAACATGGTTCCCACCTGTAGATTTAATAATGGTCTAGAATCTGACATCAATCCAATCTTGAATATGATTTAGGGGAGTTAACAAACCCAAGTTCAATTAATTCACATTAGTCAATGATAGGCTTACTTCAAACACACTTTTGTAATGAGGTTTTTACTTTGCTTTCTGAATAACACCCCATTTTGTTCTCATTTGTAGACTGTTTCTTTTGACCTCTCTTAGTAAGATTTCTTTCCCTGTAACCTACCTATTACCATATCCATGATCTCCATCCAGAATCTTACCATTTCCATCTTCTAATCCCACCAGGAACTAGATCCCAATTGATAAACCCTGCATTTGCTATGTGACAATTTCTATAAGGAACTTTATTGTTCACCCCTAATATCAAGAACCCTGCCTACTTAGAACAAGACTGTCTGCTACCTGAATTGTTGCATAATATACATTGACATATCTTCTAGAGTTATTTGTTCTGCCAAATTGAACTTCCACTTACCATTCAGATCTTATCAAGTGCCTAAGACCCTGCCCTACTCATGAGGAGGCCTTGGTTTCTAAAGTCTGCTTCTCACTGGTCAACTTTATCTCAAGGAACATCTCAGGGCCCTCCTCTGAGGGGTCATATTCTGTGCTAAAACAAAATGTCCCAACTGCTCTCACTAGGATAGAAGAAAAGGCTTGGGTTAGTGTCTGTGTTTTATTCTAGGCCACAGAGAGTGCACAAATTAGGTTTTAATATGTTTTGTTTCATTTACAAAATCAATTTAGGCATATCATTTTAGAATGAGTTGTGTTTATGGTTTTATATTCATCTAGGCCTTTATATTCATCTAGGCCTATTTTAATTCAATTTAAATACATTGATTTAGAACAATATGGTGGTTTAGGATGCCTGTAAGCATGCATAGAATTCTTTGGAGGATAAAGTGAAGTTTTGCAAGAACTTTTCAAGTATCAAAAATATTTAAATTACAAAGAAAACAGCAAAGGCAGGCAGAGCAAGATGGTGACTAAGACCCTCCAGCAATCATCTCCTCACTGTAATATACATTTGAACAGCTATTTATGCACCAGACCACAAGTGCTAAGGAAGCCAGATGATAGATCACTGTTCCAGGTTTTAATGCACTAAAACGAAAACACCCATGGAAGCAGGCAGAAAGAGTTGTCAGTCACCCTTCCCCAACTCCACCAAAAATTCTTAAATTCATCAAAAAAAAAATATCCTGACTAGACAAAGCCATTTTGACAAAAAGAAGAAACCAAGAGGCAGATTTCAAAATATACTACAAACCTATAGCAATCAAAACAGCATGGTTTGGGCATAAAAACAGACACATAGACCAATGAAACAGAATAGAGCGCCTAGAAGAAAATGAATTCATCTACGGCCAACTGATTTTCAACAAAAATTCTAAGAACTGCCATTGGAGAAAGGACATCTTTTTTAATAAATAGTGTTGGGAAGCCAGGTGTGGTGGCACATGCTTGTAATCCCAGTACTTGGGAGGCTGAGATAGGAGGATCGCAGGTTCACGGCCAGCCTCAGCTACTTAGTGAGGCCCTCGGCAACTTAGTGAGACCCTGTTTCAATATAAAAAATGAAAAATAGGGCTGGGGGTGTAACTTGGAAGTAGAATGCCCCTGGGTTTGATCCCTAGCACCGCAAAAAATAAATAAATAAATAAATAAATAAATAAATAAATAAATGGTGTTCAGAAAACTGGGTATTCAAATGCTAAAATGAAACTAGACCCCTATCTCTCACTAGTTATAAAAATTAACTTAAAATGGATTGAGACTTAAATGTTAAAACATGAAACTACTGGAAGAAATCTTAGGAAAAATGCTTCTAGATATTGGCACAGGCAAGGAGTTTTTGGACAAAACCTTGAAAAGAGACTAAACAAAATCAAAAATAGGAAAATATGATTACATCAGACTAAAAGTGTCTGCCCAGCAAAGGAAAGTCAAGAGACAACCTACTGAATGGGAGAAAATATTTGCAAACTATACATCTGACAAGGAGTTAATAGCCAGAATATATCAGGAGCTTGCTAGCAAAAAATAACCCAACGACTAAAAATGGAGTAATAAATAGACATTTCTCAAAAGAAGACACACAAATGGTCAAAAAGTATAAAAAAAAAAGTGTTCAACATCACCAATGATCAGGGAAATGCAAATCAAGACCACAATGGGCCGGGCGTGGTGGGGCACGCTTGAAATCCCAGTACTTTGAGAGGCGGAGACCGGAGGATCCAGGTTCACAGCCAGCCTCAGCTCTCTCTCTCTCTCTCTCCCTGTCTCTCTCTCTCTCTCCCTGTCTCTCTCTCTCCACAACTTTGTGAGACCTGGTTTCAAAATAAAGTATAAAAAATAGGGCCGGGTGTAGCGCGGAGGTAGAACGGCCCTGGGTTCAATCCCCGGTACCACACACACACAAAAAAAAAAACCACAATCAGAGATCAACTGTTGGCATGGGAATTCTTGCACACTGTTGGTGGGAATGTACATTAATATGCTCATTATGGAAAAGAGTATGGAGGTTACTCAAAAAATTAAAAATAGAATTACCATATGATCTAGAAATCAGCATCTTGAAGAAACACTTGCATTTCCGTATCAATCGCAGTAATAATCACAGTAGCGCAGAAATGGAAAACATAATTGTCCTTCAGCTGATGAACAGATAAATGTGTGGTACACGTATAGCATGGAATACGCTTCCAGAAATTAAAAAGTAAATTAAATGTCATTTGCATCAGTATGGATTGAACTGAACATTGTAATGTTAAGCGAAATAAGCCAAGAGCAGAAAGACAAGTACCACACGATCTCACTCATATGTGGAATATAATAATGTTGATCTCATAGAACTTGAGATAGAATGATGGTTACCAGAGGCTGAGAAGTGTAGAGGAGAAAGAGGGTTGGGAAAAAGTTAATCAATGGGTACTAAGTTACAGTTAGATACAGGGCCAAGTTCTGGTATGCTATTGCACAGTAGGGTGACTAGAGATAGCAATAATGTGCTATATATTTCAAAAAGCTAGAAGAAAGAATTTTGAATATTTTCATCATAAAGTAATGATAAATATTTGAAGAGATAGAGATATAAGGTCTTCTGAATAACCACCTCCTACTTCTTCCAATATCAGTCAGAATATATATTGAAGATAAAGATGAGAGTGAGCACTTAATTGTTTGCTGAATTCATTAAAAGGATACCCACACTAATTTGCACATTATATAATAAATACATGTATCAAAACATCACATGGTACCACATACACATGTATAATTTTTATGTTTTTACCTATTTGTTAAAAAATTAAATTTAATTTAAGATTTTTTTTTTTTTTTTTTTGCGGTACCAGGGATTGAACGCAGGGGCGTTCTACCTCCGCGCTACGCCCCCGGCCCTATTTTTTTATGCTTTATTTTTGAAACCGGGTCTCACAAAGTTGCGGAGGGCCTCACTAGGTAGAGAGAGAGAGAGAGAGAAGAGAGGAGAGAGAGAGAGAGAGAGGAGAGAGATAGATCAATCGATCAATCGATCGATAGTGCGCGCTCGCATGAGCACTGAGGCTGGCCACGAACCCGGATCCTCTGGTCTCCACCTCCCAAAGTACTGGGATTACAAGCGTGCGCCACCACGCCCGGCTTTAATTTAAGATTTTAAAAAAGAAAGGAAATAGCAAATGAAGGATGGATTACTAGAAAGCCGTCTAGGGTTCCCAGGAATCAAGCTACAATATTAGGCAAAACTTTCCTTCCATCTGGTACATACATTGAAGCTGGAGAGAGGAAATCAATGAAAACAAGAGAGAAAATAAAATTTCCTTGATATTTTTTCCATTTCCTCCCTTCAACTAGGTCTACCCCAAACGGAAAAAAAAAAACATTCTTCAGTAACTCCCAGGCTGCCTATATTTTCCAAGGAGTGTCTACACTTCCCTAGAGGATTATCTATGAATGTGCTGTTAGGCATCAGCTCCTGGGTACCACCAAAAACATTCCTTCTATTCTGCTCAGAGTGCGCACTCACAATATCAAGTCATTTTAACAAACAATTTGGTCACAGTCACCTTCACAATAGTGCTTGTGAAGGACTCTAAGGTCTTCTGAATTACCACCTCCCACTTCTCCCAATATCAGTCAGAATATATATTCAAGATAAGGATGAGAGTGAGCACTTATTGTTTGCTGAATTCATTAAAAGGATACAACACGCTGGGCGTGGTGGCGCACGCTTGTAATCCCAGTACTTTGGGAGGCGGAGACCGGAGGATCCGGGTTCCCGGCCAGCCTCAGCTCTCTCTCTCTCTCTCTCTCTCCCTCCCTGTCTTTCTCTCTCTCTCTACCTAGTGAGGCCCTCCGCAACTTCGTGAGACCCGGTTTCAAAATAAAGTATAAAAAAATAGGGCCGGGGGTTTAGCGCAGAGGTAGAACGCCCCTGGGTTCAATCCCCGGTACCGCAAAAAAAAAAAAGGATACAACACCTCGAATTCAAATGGCTATTCAGAAACATTGGTATGTCTAAAAAATAAGCTAAAGCAGTGGTTCTCATGCAACAATTTTGCCCTCCAGGGGACATTTATCAATGTCTGGAGACATTTTGGTTGTTAAACTGCTAAGGGAAAGAGGGATGTGAACGAGAGAGCATTACTACTGGCATTCAGTAGGCAGAGGGTAGGGATGCTTCTAAATGTCCTATAATGATCAACACAGCTCCCCCAACAAAGAATTATCTGGTCCAAAACATCAATAGGACTGAGATGGAGACATCCTAGTCTTGACAAAAGTCTCACTGCATGAGAGCATAGAAGTCTTCTATAAGAATTCAGAGCAGGGGACAGGACTACTCTTAATAATAGCACAATAGGATGTGTTTGTTTCCAACACAGCCCCTTGCTTACTGGAAGAACCCCTGGGCCCTGGGGAAAGTAAGAACTGAAAGTAACATTGCTGAAATTATCCATCAAAAAAAATCAATAGAACAGCATGATTTTGAAACCTCTTCCCCAACAATATATACCGCAGAAAAGAGAATGTGGTGACATTCTACATCCCTCAGCAATAGTTAACTTTGTTTTTAGATAGTCGAGTTTGTTTGTTTTTTAAGATATCCCTTTGTTATCACTTTGTTACTCATTTCAACCTTTATTTCACTGAAATCAGAAAATATAATCTCTTCAGTGCTAATTTCTTGGGATAATTAAAGGTTATTTTTTAAGAGCCTAACACAAGACCAATTTTTGCAAATATTTACAGGTGTACTAAAAAGGAAAATAAATTCTCATATTTGGGGATGTGAAGTTATATATAAAATAGAGGACTGCAATCCTTTATTTTCAATTCTAAGTCCCAAAAAGCTCCAAATTAAAAATTTTATAACTAATTTGGTGGAAAAATTGACCTGAATGGACTCAGTAACTAAATTCTATCTTGAACTGATAGCCAGCCACCCAGTATCTTTATTTTTTTAGTATTTATGCAGATGCTGAATTATTAATATTTGATTATAGAGTCCTAGATTCCACCAGGGATATTAAATTATATATAGCATATGAATTATATTTTTATATAACAAAAGAATTCTAAATTCTTCTGGACTTGAGGACTTGACATAAGACTATCACCTGAATATATATTAGAGTTTATTGATTATATTTAAATCATATACATCTCCAAGCTATACCCCTAGCCTGTTTTTAAATTTTTTAATTTGGAAGCAGCGTCTCACTAGGTTGCAGAATTCTCACTATATTGTTGAGACTGTCCTTGAACCTGTGATCCCCCTGTCTCAGCCTCCCATGTACTGGGATTACAAGTTTGTGCTACCACACCCAGCCAAATAATTCCTTTTAATTATACAGCATTTTATAATTTATAAACCACTACCCCTGCCTTTTTGGAATTGATTCTATTATAGGCATGATTACAAACACAACTGGCATTAGAAACAGTTTTTTTTGTTTGGTTTCTTGCGGTACCAGGAATTGAACGCAGGGGCATTCTACCTCTGCGCTACACCTCCGGCCCTATTTTTTTATACTTTATTTTGAAACCAGGTGTCATGAAGTTGCAGAGGGTCTCACTAGGTAGAGGGAGAGAGAGGCTGGCCACGAACCCGGATCCTCCAGTCTCCTCTTCCCAAAGTACTGGGATTACAAGCGTGCGCCACCACGCTAGGCTAGAAACAGTTTTTGTAAGTCACAATGTGATATGTGAATATATGCTTATGTTAAGATTATATTTATTATTTAATCTTTAAATATATTACTATTATTCACTCATTGCTGTGTTATTTTCTTCAAAAACTTGGAATAAAAGTGGATATTTGCAGTGAACATTTGAATTCTAAATGGATCTTATCTTTCATGATACACTGAGCAGTCATATCTCCGTCATTGCTCGGTCACGTCTTTCTCTCTCTCTTTATGCACACACATGACCCCTACACGCACACACACACTTGAGCCTGGAATTAAAAGATTTGGAAATGTCATCAGGTTTTATAATTTCTTTATCTTAACAAGAATTATAAACAGACATTTTACTTACACTAACAAGATATTCAGCTGTTGTATTTTAGAACATGGGTTATCTTTGGATGCTGCCCAGATATAAACCATTTCCAAAGCCATAAAACATCATGATTCCTTCTCAAAGGTTTCCAGGCTCTATTTCATTTCAAGGACTCCTATCTGCTGTTACATTGTTATAGGCCTTATAGGGAGAGAAATGATTTAACACAGCCCTTACTCCTTCCTAAGTGTTAGGATCTGTAGTTAATAGGATGCATGAACATGTCTTTCCAGGTCTCATATGATCTGGCCCAGGTCTATTCCTTCAGAACTTCCAAATCATGAGCAAACACTTGGAACGGAACAGAAATAGGGTTTGTCCTGGGAAACAGCTACAAGAGGGGTTTGAGATGACTGTAGTACAAACTGGCTACACTAGAGTCTAGAAAAGACAACTAGAAAGCAAAATCCTACAAATGAGCTGTGAATTAGTGACATAGGTGAATAGCATGATTTTAGGATTCTCTACAGAGATAGAATAATTCAAGCACTGAGCATAGTAAACACCTGGTAGGAAAAATGAGTTGGTTATGGTTGATGATGATTTGAGAAGAATTGGTATTACTTCTTTTTTAACTTCTTGGTAGGATTCTCTGGGGATGCCATCAGGTGCTGAGCTTTTCTGTGATGAGACTTTTATTGCAGATCCAATATTCTTACTAGTCCTACAGTTGCTCAGATTTTGTTTCTTCATGACTCAGACTTGTGAGGTTGTGAGCTTTAGGAAGTTACCCATTTCTTGAAGATTATTCAATTCGTTGGTGTAGATGTGATCACAGTCATCCCTGATGATCCTTCTTATTTCTATAGGATCAGGTTCAATGTCTCTTCTTTCATTTCTGATTTCATTATTTGGGTCTTCTCTCTTTTTTCTTATTTAATCCAGCTAAGGGTTTATCAATTTTATTGATCTTTTAAAGAACCTCAAATCCCAGCACTTTTACCATTAAATATTTATGTGTATATTTTAAACTAATGTCATGGAGAAAGGCCAGGTTGCATCCTGTACTTCCAGTTACATCTGGATTCCGCTTTTTAAAAATCCCCTCCCACTTTTCTTAAGAAGTAGCTGAGTTTACTGGGAAATAATCTCATAAGAGATATTAAGAAAATGTTGAGAAGAAAATAAATGATCAAAACCAAAGTGACACTTAATAAAAATATGAGTCAGTGGTATATGATCAGGTAATTAGTAGCACACCATCTGGAATCTGAAAAATGTAAAACATTGCTGAAATAAATTAAAGACACAAATATATGTGAAGGAATCTATGCTTATTGGTTGGAAGATCTAATATTGTTAAAATACCCATACTGTCCAAGGCAATCTACATATTCAATGCAATCCCTGTCAAAATCCCAATGTTATTCTTTAGAGAAATAGACAAAAATAAACAAGAAATTCAGAAGAAATGACAGAGTTCCAAATAGTCAAAATAATCTTCAGAAAGATGAATGAAAATGGAGTCCTCACACTTCATGACTTTAAAACATATTATAAAGTTACAATAATCAAAATAGTATGATACTGGCACAAAGACAGATATATAATCAATGGAGGAGAATCAAGATCCCAGAAATAAACTCTTATGTATATGGCTAATGGATCTTCATCTATGGTACCAAGGCTGCATAATGGGGAAGGATAGTTCTTCAATAAGTGATGTTGGAGCTGGACATGGTGGTATATGCCTGTTATCCCAGTACTTGGAAGGCTGAGACAGGAGGATTGCAGGTCTGAGGTCAGCCTCAGCAAATTGGCAAGACCCTGTTTCAAAATAAAAAGAACTGGTGATGTAGATTGGAGGTAGAATGCCCCTGGGCTCAATCCCCAATACCAAAAAAAATCAATAATAATAATAAATGGTGTTGGGAAAACTGGGTAAACACATAGAGAAGAATGAAATTGGGCCTTTATACCATGTAACTAAAAATATCTCAAAATTGATTTAAGACCTATCATTAGATATAAAACTATAAACTCCTAGAAGGAAACATGGAGAAACAGCTTCAAGACATTGAATTTATCATGATTTCTTGGATATGATGCAAAAAGCACAAGAAAGAAAGGCAGAGATAAAAAAAAAATGGAATCACATCAAATTAAAAAGCTTAAATACAGCAAACAAAAGAATAGTGAAAAAGCAATCTATGGAATAGGAGATCAAATTTGCAAACAATATATCGGATAAAGGGCTAAAATTCAGAAGATATAAAGAACTCCTACAACTCAAAACAACAACAGAAAAAGCCAAATAGCCCAATTAAAAATAGAGAAAGGACTTGAATAGACTTTTCTCCAAATACACATGCTAAAATCAGAAAGTAGAATAATGGTTACCAAGACCTGGGAGGAGAGGAAAAAGATTTGCTTGCTGTTCAAGGGGGTCTACCATTATGGTTTTACAAGATGATAAAGTTCTAGAGTTCTGTTGTATATCAAGGCTTATCTAGTTAACACTGCTATACTGTATACATAAAAATAGTTAATGTGGTAAATTTTATGTTATGTGCTTTTATACCACCATGAAATAACATTGAAATTTGAAGGCTCCAATTGGACACGTTTTGCATAATTTGAGCATATAAATGGTAAGGATAATAGATAACAACACAGGGAGTGAGGCCATGATTCAATAGGGATAGTTGAAAGAGACACAAAAAAAGACAGAGGGACAGATTTTTCATTGCAGAATATACAGCTAATAAATATAAAAGGAATAATAGGACTTTTAGATGGAATTTTATAGCCTCTAATGTAATAATTGATTCATCAAAGATATGAAACTATTGGATGCAATGCTGTTGAAGACAGAATTTTTACATGGATCCAAGAAACTGACTCATAAATTACTTACAATTTTAAAAAGAAGACACTTTTTATGATGGAGAGATCTGGAATTCAACAACTTGATCAAATGACAATTGAACATCTGGTCATTATGTGATGTAACAAAAATTACATAACATCACCTAGAATTCTCGCCAAAATATTAAACCTTGATCTAATCATAAGTAATCAATCACGTAAACCTAGATCATGAGTCATTCTACAGGACAACTGGTCTGAACTCCTCAAGAAGTCAATGTCAAATAAATTGAGTAGGCAAGAGACTATTGTATATTAAAAGAGACATAATGATCAAATGAAAGGTATTAATTTTGATTGGATCCTAGAATTTAAAAAGAAAGGACTAGCTATAAAAGAACTTTTAGGGATTGGTGGAGAAATTTAAATACAAGATGCCCATAATTGGTATTTTTAAATTATTGTTAAATTGTAATAAATGGTTATTGTTAAATTGTAATAAATGGTTAAGTGTAATCATGGTTATGTAAGAAAATCTTTATTCCTAGGAGTCATATGCTAAGTATTTGGGGTTGAAGTGCCAACTCACTTCCAAATGGTTCAGCAAATAATGTGTGAGCATGGAGAGAGATGCAAATTTGGCACAGTCATAAAAACCAGTGAATCTATATGAAAGTTATGCAGGTGTTCAACTTTTTAAAACTGGAATGAAAAATTGGGGGAAATAATGAAACATATTTCTATGATAGATGCTTTGGGAAAATAAATATATCCTGCATGAGCAAACTTCTCAAATATACCATCTATTCACTCTTCACAGTCACTGAAGTTTCACTCCTTACTGCAGCTACCACTTTATCCCTCTCACTTGTTCTCGGTCTCCCTCCTTCCTTTATTCACTCCCTCTACTGAGCACTCAAAAACACATACACACACATACCCCTAAATATTTATTCTTTACTAAATTCATCCAGATTGCCCACTGCTCTATACAAAGCAAAAGCTAGGTATTTTAGGTATTTTGCCCAACAGATACCTTAAAACATAGCACTGCATATTTCTTTGAAAGGAGTTAGGTTGGAAAGGCAAAAAAAAAATTTTTTTTAAATGTCGAATTCATCCTTTCCAACAAAGACTACAACACAGATCCATAGGCAAGATAGATTTTCTGCTTTCTTATCTCAATACATGCAGCCCCAAATCTTTGGCAACTCTCTGGGGGAATCTGTGAGAACTACTTGAGGAAACTAGAGTTGGAGGTTGAGACTGACCTTCGAACACTGCCAAGCCCCTAGCAACTAGATTAGAAATTGTTGTGGTTTAAAGGTTTCCCCCTTTAAACCACAGGAAACCTTTAAACCTTTAAACTCAGGAAAATGAGGAGAGAGAATAGTTGAGTAGTGAAGAGGATGAGAAGAGGGAGGAAAGGAAGGAACGGGAAGATATGGAGAAGGAAACTGACCAATAATGTTATACATATATATAATTATGAATCCCACTAATGTTTTGAGAAGTTTTCCCCCATAGCAAAGCAAACAACTGATTAAAAAGTACAACAGACCCATGTGAACTCCAAATGCACCAACGTAAGCTCAAGTAGTACAGACATTGTACAAGTCACGTCTCTGCCAAAAGAACAGAATGGTTTCTGCTCAGGCACGTCCTGCCAATCCTGAATCATGTCTACACTGGGTAGAGGGAAAAACAACCTTATTATGGGCAGAAGGTAATGACTAGGAATGTCTGTGTTGTCCAGAGAGATTCAGTTAAGACAATTCTGGACCTTAGAGTCAACCTTTAGTGATAAGCTGTTTATCACAAGCTTGGTTTGCTAGGCTCCTTTTCCCCAAATATTAGTCAGTAGTACTAGTACCTGAAAGATGAGTTTTTTGTGACATTTGTTTTATTGGCTTTGAGACATTCCTATTTATATACATGACACCCAGAGAGACAGCCAGAGAATTAGAAAGTATTTTTGGTTGATTTTCTTTTACTATGTTTGAGGCAATGCTAGACTTCCTTTAAATCTACTTTACTCCTCTAAGGAAAGAGTATATGATGAACAGAGTTTTTTTCGCCAGTAAAGCCAAATCTTCTAATTTCCTGAGCTAAAACCTTTACATGAAGTACAAAGTATTCGAAGCTATGCACATCTCCTTACATTTCTGGAATAAACATCTCTCACAAATATTATTGTGACAATAAAAAAGGTATGTCCTAAAAAGCAAATACTGGCTAATTTAAGGACTGATTATTATTGTTCTGCATTTTCAGTGTTTACGTTTGCTTATTCTGTTCAAAAAGTTGCATCTACATAGCTGAAGAAACATTTACAGAATAGAAGATTCAGTTGACACACATCGACATGTAGAAATGAAGCAAATTGATAGTAAGTTTAAGCAGGTAGAATAAAACATATATCTCACATACACATAAAAACTTCCAAACCAAAGCGATGAAAAGAAGTCCTCTTATAGAAAACTAAACAAAATGTTCCCAAGGAAAAATAATCATTTTTTTATCCTTTTAATAGTCAGGATCATGATGGACAAAATTACTAGCAGGTGGTCACTGTTATTCTGCAGAAAGGAAAACTTGACACTTGAGGTTCCTTCCAACAATATGTTTATTTTATTTTTCCTTTGTTTGTTTACGTAGTGCTGGGGATGGAACTCAGGGCCTCGTGCATGCTAGGCAGGAGCTCTACCGCTGAGCTACACCTTCAGCCCAGTATGCTTACTTGAAAGCAGTGTTTACATAAAACAAAAGTAGCTGGAAAACTGGTTCAAAGTGCCCACTCAAAATTATTCTAATTCTCCAATTTATTTATAGAAATAAATTGAGGAAAATTATACTTTAAGTAAAGGTCATTGTGCTTTTGGATACCCAAAAGTTGTAATTCTGTATTTTACAACAAAGTAGGCCACATTTGAAGTTGTGGTTATTTGTTGTCTATAGAGCAGCAATTAGGAAAACATGTTTGAAAGAATGCAAAAAGATTACAGGTTATCATAAAGGATAAAATTGTCCCAATTTTAAAATAATGTACATTTGAAACATATTCATGATATCACTGCTTTGGGATGGGATATTTATTAAGTCAGATGACAATAAACATTTGAAAGGACACAGTTTATTATAGTAGAGCTGCATGTACAAGGAACAAAAGTCTCAAGAGATGTTATAATGAAAAAGTGTTTTTCCTGTGGTCACATAAGAGAGAAATTCTGGGTTCTTGGCTACAGAAGTCCTGAGAGACAATTTTTTACAGAGTATTGCCGAGCTCCAGAAAGGGTTTGGCCATAAATCCCTTCTTTGTGGAGTCTCTCCAGGGACCAGTGTTCTGAAGGAACACACTTTGGAAATGTTTTCCTGGAAAACAGTAGGCTTATAACGACAGATGGAACTCTAGATGTATATAAGATGGTAGATTCGCTTTCTATGGCTATCACAACAAAGCACTACAAATTGAATACCCTCAACAACACAAAGTTATTGACTGAAAACTCTAGAGGCTGGAAGTCTGAGATAGAGGTCCCTCTAAAGGTGCTAGGGAAAGGTCTGTTCCAGGCCTCCCTTCTGGCTTCTGGAAGTCCCGTGGCTTGTGGTTGCATAACTCCAATCTCCCCAAGTTCTCCCTATGGGCTTGTATCTGTTCAGACATTCCCTTTTTTATAAAGACACCAGTCCTATTGGCAAAGGAGCCCACCATACTCAAGCAAGACCTCAATTACATCTGCAACAACCCTGTTTCCAAATAAGGTCACATTCTGAGATGGGGACCTAGGGATCTAGGGCTTTAGCATATGAATTGGGGGTGGGGGTTAAAATTCAACTCAGATGAGATAAAATATAAGGCAAGGCTGTGTGGAAAAGCAGCAGCTCTCAACCTCAGAATGAAAGCGTACCATGTGTGATGAAAGTTAGAAGGTGTATCACAGGTAATCTGTTCTTAACGATAGCTGGACTACCTAAATTCACAAATGAATTACCATTTAATGTAAACTAGAACAGATATGAGGTTATCCCTATGAAAATGTTATTCTCACTTGTCAGTAGGTCTGATGATCTTACTGGAGAGACAGTGAATGAGGAGAGTTCACTGTTGTATCAAGATTATCACAAAACCAAGCCAGGTATAATGGCACATGCCTGTAATCCCAGTACTTGGGAGGCCAAGATAGGAGGATCACAGGTTCGAGGACAGCCTCAGCAACTTAATAGGACCCTGTCTCAAAATAAAAAATTGAAAGGGCTTGGAAGTAGAATGCTCCTGGGTGGTTCACTCCCCAATGCCCCCCCAAATGTATCATAAAGCCAGTAGTTCAAATTTCTGGGAGCAGGCCTTACACACAGTATCTCTGATTTCATATGCATAGCAAATAAAAGATTGAACAGCACTGGCAAAGGTAAAGACTAAGTTTCTTAGTTTAGAATGCAAAACTTTCCTGGATCAAGCCTTTTCCTACCTCTCTAAGCCTATGTTTTAGACATACTTTTATTCTTTTTTAAAATATACTTTTATTGGTGCATTGTAATCTCACATCATAATGAAGTTCAGAGACAGTCTTTGACTCAAATTTATGTTCCATGAACATAGACTCTTGTACTTCCCAATGACACATATTACTTCTCAACTCTATGACATTTTCATGTGGTCCTCCTACATAGACTCCTGTTCCTACCAGAAAACTTCTATTTGTTTATTAATTAATTTTAACATAGGGTCAACTCTTCTAAGGACACTGAATACAGGCTGCTTTCACTGATTTGCCACTGGTATCCCCATGCATCTATTATTGTACTTATGATAGTGTTTGAAGCATTCTATTTATGTTTGCCCTCCTGGAATGTAAATCACATGAGGGAAGAGACTATGTCCTATTTATCTTTCTATCTCCAACTTCTATTAAAAGACCTAGCCTACTAGGTACAGTTGTCCCTCTGTATCTACAGGATCCACATCTTTAACCCACTGTGGATAGAAATATGTAAAAAATGAATTCCACCTGTACTGAACAAGTATAGACTTTTTTCCTTGTTATTATTCCCTAACAATATAGTATAGCAATTATTTATACAACAATTACTTTGTATTAGGTATTATAAGTCATTGAGTGATGTTTATAGCATATGGGATAATGTGCTATGTTATATGTAAATACTACCCCATTTTATATGAGTGATCTGATTATCCAAGGATTTTAATATCAATAAGGAGTCCTGGAACCAGTCCCCCAGGGATACTGAGGGAGGACTGTTTTGGCTAAACAATGTAAAATTAGGTTGTATGATAAAATAATTTCAAACTACTACTGCTACACAATCAACATTCATTAAAAGCATACTTTGCTCAGTACCTTGAACTTCATTACCTATACTTTAATCAAATACAGTAGATCCTCATTTTTCATGGATTCCATATTTGTGGATGTGCCTATTCATTATACTTTATTTATAACCCTCCAAATCACTCATTTTAATGCTTTTAGATTTTCTCAGATGTGCCCAGAGTACTGAAAATTTTGAGTCTGCTGTCTTGCGTGTTCCCACTGAGGTCACACGAGGCATCACACTGTCTTTTTCTGTCAACTCTAACAATGTAACTGAGTAGATCCATGGTCTATTTAGTGGCATGTTTTTCATATTTTTGTGCTTGGTCGGTGACTTTGCTGTTTAAAATGGCCACAAGCAGATTGCTGAAGTGCTGTTTAGTGTACCCAAGTTCAAGAAGGCTAAGATGAGAAAATACATGCTTAGATTGGTTTTGTTCAGGCACAAGTTAGAGTGATATTGGCCATGAGCTCAATGTTAATGAACCAGCAATATACAATAAATAAGGTATCTAAACAGAAACATAAATAAAACAGGGTTATATATTGATGGTTGCTGAAAATGTTGTGACCAGAGTCTCCCAAGACCATAACCCCGTATTTCTCCCTAGAACAATAGTTCAGTGTTTGTTAATGTAATGCTCATAGTGGCTTTCTATAAGGAACCACCAGGATTAATGAGCACAGCTCTAATACTATGAAGCCAGTTTCACACTTCACATTTCACTCGCCGCAAGCAATCCTACTGTTAGTTTGTCCTTCAGTTTACCATTTTCTAATCCTGTTAATGGAAAAGAAACCACTATCACACAAAAGAAGTACTAGCCCTATGTTGCTTTGTGGTAGCCTTAATATACTCTAGTGAACTATACGCTAGATATTTTCATGTTTCTTTTTTTAATTTTTTATGTCTCCATGTAAAACTAACTACTACCTTTTTTGAACTGACCACAGAATTCTATACACCATATATTTCATCATGAAAAATACTCAATTTAGCTCTTTAATCTATGTATTGACTTGTGCTATGCTCCAATAATTTTAGAAAGACTATAAGTCCTTAGAGAGCTACTGAACATTCCATATCAATTTTATGTCTTCAGTATTGCCCAACTCAGATCCCAGTACATGCTCAGAAGAAACTTGTTGAAGGAATTTTAAATTATTCACTATTCTCTAAAGAGGAATATCAAATAATTATAACCAACAAAGTCATCTGGAATTCTACCCAGAAGAAAACAAGGTGGAACCTATTCCCCAAGCTTTCTATAACTGTAAAACATCTGTAAAATACATATAAATGTTATTCCATTTCATAATTGAAATTTCCATAGGCCCTCGGCTTCTGCTTCTGCACCTGGCTGCTCTCCTCCTCCACCTGCTGATGGCCGATGCTAGGCTTCCTTGCCTGATTCATGCCTCTATCTCCCTGTAAACATTAGCATCCCCCAAGGTTCTAGTTTTTGCCTGATTCCCTTCTTCTCAGTTATCTTCCTGGAAAAGATCCACATATTTCAGTGAACAACTCTAAAATAGATTATGATCAAGTAGACATCCTGGCTCTGATTTCTTTTCCAAGCCCAGAGATGAAGTTACAACTTTTACTTATCCATACTTAAACTTATTAATGTCCCTAAACACATTATTTCTTTCTTCTGTAATCTATATTTTGGAGAAAAACATGACTATCTCTCCCATTCAATTTTGCTTCCCTCCTCTCCTTCCCCTTCTACATCCAAAATATGGTCAAGTATTGATAATTCCACCTCTATACACCTTCCATTTCTCCTTTCCCTCTCATTGTTATTAATGCTTATCTAGTTCAGACTCTCAGTGTCTTTGCCTAGACTACTACAACCATCAGCTTCATCCTTTTGACTACCTGCCTCATTCTCTTGCCATCCCAAATGATTTTCAAATTACAGCGGTGCTGAATGTTTCCCATTTACACCTTCAAATCCACTCTCCACCCTTCTCCACTCTGCTCTGTTCTGAAAGTCAGGGGGTGTTGAAGACACCAACAAGAGTTCTTACACTCTAGCTTCCAGTTGAGCGTGACCATCAAGAAATATGGTAGCGTTCAAGGGGTAGGGTAGGCAAAAAAAGCATCAGCCTTACTATATCCCCTGATGGTTTTTATCCTATCAGGTAATGTCTCCCCATTTTCTCATTTAGGGGTGTGGATGGTGAAATCCTGCCTCTGGCTCCAGTTTCAAGTCCTAGAGGCTCTGATTCTGTTGATTTCTATACACTCTATCAGCATTTTTTTTTCAGAACCGCTTCATTAAAAGATTTTCAAATTACCTGATTTGAGTGTGCCATCTGTTTTCTGACTGATGCACTCACCAAAGTTATTTACGCAAAGCAGATTAAATCATGTTGCTCTCCTCTCCCACAATCTTAAAAGTTTTTCCACTAAGTTCCAAACCCTATAACCAGTATTCAGTATCTTCCACAGTGCTGACTGCTCTCTCCTTGTCCATTATATTCATATCACTCTCTGCCACCCAGGAGCATATAGCATCTGGGTGTTTGTGACACCTAGGTTCATGTGCACTGAGTTTACCCAATCCCCCAAAAAGCCAAATATTTTTATGCACTATGCTCAGGAGTCCTTTCTATTCTTTGTCTTCCTGGTGGAATGTTATTTACTCTTCAATGCCCAATTTAAAACACTGTCTTTCAATGATGATTTCTCAATGAAAATCATCCCTTATTTTTCCATTCTTCTAAAGCTATTTAATTATTTACATTCTGTCTTAAACTATTATTTTAGTAATATGTAGGAGAGCCATATACTGATAAACAGTTTTATGTGTTCATGAGAAAATATTGCTTTTTTTCCCTTTTCTTTGTTTCTACTTTTTTCCCCCTTTTTGACACGTGTATTAAATGCACCAAAGAGAACAGCGTTCGGTGTACGCCAAAGTTTCCAACAGGAAAAGTGGACTGAGCTGGGCACTACACACTATTGTAGTTCTGCCATGCATGCAAAACCACACTGTCCCCATAGCAACTTCTCTACTACTAGGTATTATCAAAAAAATGATACCAGTAGACAAATACAGATAGCAGAAATAAAGTAAAGGCATTAAATATAATTCTTTGTGAGGGGGAGAAGTCTGAGAAAAACATATTTCTTAAAATGACATCTAAATTTCAGTAGAGAGAATGCTGACGACATGGGCAAAAATTGCAGATGGAAACAAGGTAGAATGTGCATCTATGCTCTGATTCAGAATCTTATGAACTCGGAAAGGAAGTTGAGAAATT
This sequence comes from Glis glis, assembly GCA_004027185.1. Taxonomy (NCBI): domain Eukaryota; kingdom Metazoa; phylum Chordata; class Mammalia; order Rodentia; family Gliridae; genus Glis; species Glis glis. Next base: position 817 of record PVJS01013291.1, on the reverse strand, counting down.
TCCCCAAGGGAACCACAGGATTTTTCCCTGGGTTAGTCTGTGCTGAGAATGTTAAACAAATATTATCCAAATTTTCTCCCATTACTAACATGCAAATTTTCTACCTCTCTTGGTCTACAGTCAAATTTAAGACATAATTATCAACAACTACAAAGAGATTAACCCTCTAGGATATAGTTTCTATCTGAGGCTCACATTAAACCCAGGCGAAGTTGAGCAAATGTATATGGTTCAAAATATTTTATTTATTTGCTTATTATCCAAATTCACTGGCCATTATATTACCTGAGTGTGGTATGGTGAAGTCAGAGAGGATCTCTTCTACACTGAATGATTAAAGCAATGGCTTAAGAGGGAATTACAAGTGTAACATACTTGACATGTGTATTCACTGCAGCATAGAACAGCCCTCTGTGTATGCCAAAGTTTCCAACAGGAAGTGTGGACTGAGCTGGGTGCTATACACAATTGTGGTTCTCTATGAATGCAAACGCCACACTATCTCCAATCAAGTAGCAACTTCTATGTTACTGGGTGTTATATGTACTGAACTTGAAACAACAGTAACAAAACAAAACAAAAAAAAGGAAAGAATAAAAAAGAAGATATTTGGGCTAAAAGATGAAATATCAGCCGGGCGTGGTGGCGCACGCTTGTAATCCCAGTACTTTGGGAGGCGGAGACCGGAGGATCCGGGTTCGCGGCCAGCCTCAGCTCACACATGCGCACGCATGTGCACGCTTTCTCTCTCTCTCTCTCTCCCTGTCTCTCTCTCTCTCTCTCTCTCTCTCTCTCTCTCTCCTTAGTGCCGCCCCCC